>JBAGKO010101505.1:0-22555 GCA_037177275.1 Acacia concinna | reverse complement strand
TGATTTTTTTAGAAAATTTTAAAAAAGTTAATTAAAGTAACTTCAAACCATTTAAACTTTTTTTTTCAAATTATTTTATTTAACTTATAAATTGATATATAATATAAAAATACAATACATATGATATGATTAAGTTACTTATTTACTTTTCTTAACATCTCAAAAAAAAATCAAATAGATCTTATATTTAAGATAGGAGGGAACATTTATTTATATTATATAGTTTATGCCTCCTAACATAATTTAGCTAACTACAAATCCTCTTTGTAGAAATTTGGTGCATTGTTGTTTGAGTGCTTAGGAAGTGGGAAATGGTGAAGAAGACCCCATCATCTGAGGTGTAGAAGGTCAGTATGATTTTAGTCAGTGAACATGTTAGTAAATAATGTAATTCTCATATTTACTGAGGTGGGTTATTAATTTCACGATACTCCATTATTTAGAATTCGTATTCTTATACAATGCACTGGGAAAACTCTAGTTAATAAGGATACTTTGGACAAAGATTATAAATTTAGAAGACAACATATTGACATCTAATTATATTTAAGACCAAAATAAACATGTTATCTGGCTATTGTACTAGGAATTAGAGGGAGTGTAATATTATTTATACAATGACCGAGTTATAGTATATGATACAAGTCATATACCTTATTAAGTTTTACAAGTTTAAAAATGTGGGGTCTATGTTTGATTTTTGAGCTTATGTTACGTAGATGATGTATTATTCTTAGAGTACCTGATAATTTCTTCAAATATTTTTTTGACCTGATAACTTGTTCAAATATTTGACTCTTATTATTGGATGAGTATCTACTTTTTATTCTCCGATTCCAATAAAGGAGATTGATCGATTAGCTAGCCTCTATTGTCATATAAAGTTCCCCTAATATGTACAAAAGAAAAAAAATGAAAATTCACTTGTACATATCTATATTTTACCAGAACATTAGAACTCACTGAATATGAAATAGATTTGGTGCGTGGGTCAAAAATATTTAAAGTAATCAAAGTTAAGTCAAAAAAATTCCTATACCAAAATAAGTCCAAAAAAAAATATATTTAGCATAACATGGGACAAGGTATTATATTTAATATCAAAACCAACTCCCTCACAAACTCATATATTGACTGGAGGAGTATAATATATATATATTTTTTAATTAGTTATCATTGTTGTTGCTGATCGACCATGATGATTCGATAATCATCAAAAAGTAACGGTTAGTTAAAATGGTTTTTTATACACATCGGTTAGTTAAAACTAGTGTTAACTCCAGTGTGTTGTATAGAAATATAAATTCTATTAATGGTACATTTTGAAAGTACCAATTATTAGTTGGCAATTATTATAAATGATAATTATTATTTTTTCAAATTAAAGATAATTATTAATTATAAACAACTACAAATCATAATAAAGTGTTCAAGTAAAGGAGGAAAATCATAAGGGAAAAAAATTAAATATGATTCGGTGATAAATATATGATTAAACGATATGTTTTGAGGCTAATTCGGTTGTGGTGCAAGTCATATGGATTTAATTTTTTAGATATATAGTTGATAGTGTCAACCCCATGCATTGCATGGAGACATAAATTCTATTAATAGTACATTATGGAAGCAATTCTATAAAAAGGCATTAAATCTTGCCAAATTTAATTACCTTAATAAAGGTATGATTATTCAAATTAATATGTTTTTTTAAAAAAAATTGAAGATAATTACTAATCATAATCAATTGCAAATCATAATAAAATGTTAGAATAAAGGGGAAAAATACAAGAAAAAAAATTAAATATGATTTGATGATAAATGTATGATTATAATACCCGTTTTGAGGCTAATTAGGTCATGAAGTAGGTCACACGGCTTTTCTAAATATATAGTTGATGATAGTTTATAATTGATGACACTATCATCTTAATTATAATGTAACCATAAGAAAACAAGACACTTGGGACCAGAGAGATGAGTAAAATAAACGAGAGAATTAGACAGAAAAAAGTGAGTAATATCTTATTCGCTTAGATGCTCAATATGTACTACAAAGCCTCAACTTATATGTATTTAAATTCAACCAAGAGTTACATAAAATTAACAATAAAATGAATTCTCACAACAAAAAAGATGTTTATTCTTGGCGGTTAGATAATAGAACTGCCATAAAGTGTCATGAAGAACTATATAAGGTTTTGGTCTTTTTAGTGGTTAATGTAACAGTTTTTTTGAGCCACTACAAATATGACAGTAAATAGTGATTTGTAGCAGTGGGAAAAAAATGGTTACAAATGTTGAGTCCATAAATACGACGCCACCCCTTATTTTACCTCTTTTGACAAGTTCGTTGTTCATACACACTTTGAGTTAATTTCCAACGAGGCTATTGAGCCATGAAATAAAAACTAATAAAAATTATCTATTAGAGAGGCTATTGAGGGTATAAGGTATGAAAAGTTAAGAGTTGAGAGAGGTTACATAGACTTTGATAATAGTGATTCTACCGACTCAAACTGGATTTCTTTTCTTTCTTTTTTTTTTGATAGAAAACTGGATTTCTAATATATTAGAAATTACAGAACTCCTAAACTGAATTGCTAATCCTAGAGTTTGAGTCTGTAAATATAAATGGACAGTTAAGAGTTAAGACGCCAAGAACACACATATTCGAGAAATTTTGAGGCTCATCGCACCGTTGACTTGAAAGATGAGCTTATTTGAACTGTACTACTAGCTTTAATATAATAGATATGCCATAAACAAACTTCCACCGCATTGTCAGCAATGTCCCCCCGAGATTTCAAATCTGTTGATACCAAACTGATACAGGCAATGAGAACACACAAGTTATGTAGCCTATAGATAACCACACGTTTGGGAGCATTTATTTCAAGAAGAGAAGAGAGCAGCATGAATTTGATATGTAGGAGTGTGTTCCTTCTTTAAAGCCTTGGAGACAAATCAACCTGCAATGGATCTTTCATCACCACAGCGAATAGATCTAATTTCTCTGACAAATCGACATCACCCTTTGAACTTGAAGCCTTCCACTCAAAATTCCAAATTAGATTGGCCACAAAGTATTCTAAGTGTAACATTGCTAGATTATAACCAGGACACATTCTTCTCCCTATCCCAAATGGCATCATCTTTATCTCTTTGCTTCCGGTTATATCAAATCCTTCACAGTTCAAGAACCTTTCCGGTTTGAATTCCATTGGATCTTCCCACGCCTTTGGATCTCGTCCCATCTCTGCAACCATGAAATTTACAATCCCATTTTTAGGTATCGTGTAATCACTCAAAACCACATCCTCTGAAACTGCATGTGGCAGCAAAGCGTGTAAAGGTGGATGAAGCCTTAATCCTTCAAGAACCACAGCCTTCAGATATGGTAATCTGTTCAAGTCTTCCTCCTTCACTTCCCTCTCCTCTCTCTCACCCATCAGTTCTCTTATTTCCTCCACAACCCTTCGTTGGATATGCGAATGCTTCACCAAGTTTGCGAGAATCCACTGCAAAACAGTGGCAGTTGTATCAGTTCCTGCGTTCAGTAACTCAGAACATAAGGCAACTATTTCAGATTCATTAAGCTTTCGCTTCTCCTCAGGCAACTCCAAATCCAGCAGAGTATCCACATATGGCACTATAACTTCATCTCTGTTATTGTTCTTCCTCTCTTCTTTAGTTTCCCTTCTCGATCTTATTAGAGGAACCAACAAGCCTTCTTGTTCCTTCCGAATTTGAAACAATTCCTCCCAGCGATTGCGGAACACTATTCGAGTTACTGTTGGCCAGATATTTAGGAAATTGAGTTTTACCGAGGTCACAAGTGAACGACTCTGAGTATTTTCAATATCCTTGATTTTACTTTCATCTAAACCTTCACCGAAACACATGGATACGAGCACGCAGAATATAGCATCATGGAGATGGTGATTGACGGTAATGGAATTGCCAGATTCTGAGTCAGATTTGAGGTGATTGAGCAGCATGTTTAGAGCCCACCTTCGAATTCCGTTGAAGGATTTGATGCGGGCGGGATGAAGCATCTCAGAAGCGAGGTTGCGGCGGAGGGCACGCCACGTGGGACCATAGAAAGCAGAGTTGATGTTATGCTGATTTCTGTTGATGACCTTAGCGGTGGCGGAGGACTTTGGGCGGCTAGAGAAGACGGCGCCGTTCTGAACCAGTGCTTGGTGGGCGAGAGATCGATCAGCTATGCATATTGCCGGCTGTGAACCGAGATGGATAGTGACGATGGGGCCATATTTGGCATGAAGATGCTGAAGAATGTGTTTGAGTTGGAAAGGAGATTTACGCAGAAGAAGAAAAGTGCCGATGATGGGAATTTGGAGAGGACCAGGAGGGAGAGGATAAGAGCCAGAGGGAGAGAGAAGATTGAAGAAAGCTCTGATGAGAAGGCAGAGACAGATGGAGACGACGGCGATGAACCAGGCCTCCATGATTGAACTGAGTAATGAAACGGAAAGAAGTGGGAAATCCTAGAGGCATTGGCAAAGGGGTGTTTGGACGAGGGAGAAAAGTGGAGGAAAAAGAGGATAAAATAAGTATTATATCTGAAAACTTTGATGACAAAAAAAAATTTATTTATTTTTAAGAGTTTTTTTTCATAGTTTTCTTTTTTTTTTCTTCTAAATTTTCTGTACATTGAAATATGTCTAATATTTGAAACTGTCGCCTACATTTGTAAGGAATGAGAAAACGATGTCCACATATGAGGCAGAAGCCAACAAGAAATGTAAAATATTATCCTAATGTTTAAAAAAGCGCAAAAGAGAGAGGGGAAATGGCAATAAAGTCTCAAAGAACAGACATAATTACTAAAAAATCCCATAAATTTTATTCCTCACTAAAAAGTCCCAAAGTCTCAAGAGAAAATTAATAATTGAGGAGGCGGAATTAACAACTTAGTAGGCCCAATTTTTAACTTTAATAGCGAATTTTGACAACTCCGTTACAACATTTTAACAACGCTCAAGTGATAATTGTGAAAATGTTTGAATAGAGTTGTAAAAAATCACTATCAAAGTTGTAAATTGGGCCTACTAAGTTGTTAATTTCACCTATTTAGTTGTTACAACGCCTATGTGATAATTGTGAAAATATTTGAAAGGAGTTGTCAAAACTTGCTATCAAAGTTGTAAATTGGGCCTATTCAATTGTTAATTCCATCTACTAAGTTGTTAATTTTTCTCTTTTGACCTTGAAAATTTTTTGTAAGGGATAAAGAATTTGTGGGACTTTTTAATAATGTTGAAACGGAGTTGTCAAAACTCGCTATCAAAGTTGTAAATTGAGCCTATTAAGTTGTCAATTATGCTATTAAGTTATTAATTTTTCTCTTTGTACCTTGAGACTTTTTGATAAGGGAATAAAATTGGTGAGACTTTTTAATAAATATGTCTGTTCTTCAGGACTTTATTGTCATTTTCCCCAAAAAAATTGAAAAATCAGATGTATTGTACTTACCCTCATGGAATAATATTATCAAATTTCCATTGTAACAAAGTCAATGCTAATATGATACCCAAAAATAATGTCAATGCTAATACATTAGTAGGCACTAGTGAAATTTGTTTTGATCACGAGATCTCAAGATTAAGTTTTCATGTAATTAAAAAAAAGGGGAAAAGATAAATACCCCATAAATATAAAAAATCTTGAAATATGGTTCAAATTTAGTAAATGACAATTGAGGACAGAAAATTAATTAGTTTTAGTAATTCTATGTTGAGTTTTAATCATTATCTATTGAATTTTAATCATTATTTACTCAGTTTTAATCATTATCTGCTTAGTTTTAATCATTCTCTGTTGAGTTTTGATCAAAACCCCTCATTTGTCATTTATCCCATTTAAATTATCTTTCAAAATTTTTAATGTTTAAGAGTTATTTATTTATCCTTTTCCCTAAAAGAAAACCTCTCTAAGAGAGCAGTCATTATACACACACACACACATTCATCCTATCCTTAATTTCAGAGAGTTTCCCTAACATAACTTGGTTATATTAAAGGATTTAATTAAATTAGTTAAGATGACATGTATTTTAAAAAACACCCTAATCACATTACTTAATTCTCTCTTTCATTATTCTTCTTTATTATTGTTGAGAGAACATTAGTAAATTATAACAACTTGATAAATATGAAAACTTTGTGTTATATTTAAAATCAGATAAACTCTTTAAATATATTTTACATTAAAGATAGAATGAATATAAAGTCATGAAGTCATCGAGAACAGGCCATATTTATGCATAATTTATTCTTTTCACTTGCATTATATTACTATTTATTAAATATAAAAAGTTCCAAGAACACACATCTAAGAAATTTTGAAGCTCATAACAGCTTTGGTTTGAAGGATGCACTTCTAAGGCCACATGCATATATTCCTTTCTTTTTTTCTTCTTCTTTTTTTTTTTTTGATAAAAGATCAAGTTCTATTAAAAAGCAAAAGTTACATAATCAAAACCATATGATGGGCTTCTATTTATAGATTATAGAAAAGCCCAATAAGACAGATGCATGATAAGAGTGGGAGGGGAAGGAGATGATGACCAATAAACAGACCCCAACCAAATGGGCCGAATCCAAAAAACCCACCATAGCAAGATGAACAAGGCCACCAAAATCAAACCTCCAATGGTGACAGCAACAAGCACGAGAGCAAAACAAAACAAATGGAAGGCGAGTGATATGCGCCTAGAAGGCACGCCATAATGCAACATTGGTTGCATGTGTTGTGTTTGTTATGGGATGAGTCCCTTGGTTGCATGTATCCTGAGTTCAGCCTGATGGAACAACTTGTATATTAATATTTGATGTTACCAAAATTCTATTTAAGCACAGCAATTATACGAATAGTAAAATAGTAAATTGGTATATCAAGTTCATCTCACAAAGATATAATTAAAATAATAATTAGCCAATGAAATTTTTATTTTGGTTTAAGTTCAACCTGATGGACCAACTTGTATATTAAACTTTGATGTTATTAAAATTCTATTTAAGCACAGTAATAGTACGGATCATAAAATAGAAAACTGGTAAATTAATATCATCCTACAGAGACTTAATTAAATTAGTAATTAGACAATAAAATTCCTATTTTAATTTAAGTTGAGCAAAACAAATAATAATGATTCAAGAAAAATTTTAATATATTAAAAAAAACTATTAAATCTAATGTTTTAAATAATTCTAATGTTAAAACAACTTAGGGAGGCTAATACTTTCTTCAAGTTTTAAAAGATGTCATTCTCCAATTAGATGCAAAATTAGTTTATTAATCTAGAGTACTAGTAGATATAAGTATCTCTCATTTACTTATACCCCTCTCTTGAAGTATAACTGTTATTCCTAACAAATTTATTCAATACGCAATAAATACACAATTCACTATTATATGACTATATGGGTCCAATAAGTATATTCTTATTCTATTGACATATTAAAATAATTCTCAATTCCATATTACTTAATCCTAAGGTCCAATTAAGATCATTGCACCTATTTTAAGGGTAGATTATTTTTATAGTTTTCTTACATTGTTATGTATTTGGGCTTTTTTTTATAAAATTTTTATTTTGGGCTTGTATATCTCTTTGGTTAGTTTTAATGAAATATTATTTTCCAAAACAAAAAGAGGTTAAGATCCTTCTTAATTAATTTAAATTCTCTAAATTCATACTTAATAGTGATAAACATTAAATAGACAAAATATCATAAAATAAAGTAAAGAAATTAATATTAAACACAACTAAACATTTCAAATATACTCTAAATCAAGAATCAATTCATAACTACTCTAAATTAAAATAATCTAGCGCTTTAATCAAATCTATAACAGTAATAATTAAATCAACTCAAATTCAACGAGAAAGAGTGAAGAGATGGTCCAAATCAACTCAAATTCAACGAGAAAGAGTGGAGGTCACTCCTTATTATTGTCACTGTTAAGGGTTTGTTTGGTATTAGGGATTTAAAAAGAAAAAAAGAGGAAGGAAAATTTTTATAAATTAAATTTTAAAAAATTTAAAAAGTGAGATTAAAAGTTTTAAATTATTTTCATACTTTTTTATTATGTTTTTTCTTTATTAAAATTTTATAATCCCACTTCTTTAATTTCTTTAAATTTAAGTCATAAAATTTTTTATTTTCCATCCATTTTCCTCCCTTCACTTCTTACCAAACAGTCCTAAAGGAAACCAAACCGGCCACTATTATGGATCTCTCAGTCCGATCGTCTCCTCCTCTTGTCTGTAAGCGGTGCTCTGATTCTCTTATTATTAATCTGCTGCCGTTCAGATTCTCTCCAGAATCTCGCCTCCTCCTCTTGTTATTATATGTAGGCCTTTTTTTAACTTTTCTTCGCCACGTGTATCCTTTTGCTTGAATTCATTCCAAATTCAAATCATGGGCCCACGTTTCTATCCTAAACTCCTTCAAATATTTCCTCTGATTCTCTTGTTCAAATAGGATATATATAATTATATATTGGGGAAAATAATATATAAATAAATACCATTTTAAATTTTAAAACTAAGAAAAAAAAGCCTACTAACAAATGCAAAAGACAGAGAGGGGATGTGGGAATCTGGGTTTTCTATATTTGGGAGAAAAAACCAAAAAGCACCCTTACTTAATCATTCTAAACATATTATCATTAATATTAATTTTGTCAAAACCATTACAAATTTCGTTAACACCACTATTCATTTTGTCCATATCGTTACTCTATTAGTCACAACTTAAAATTCTTTATTAGTCCACACATATTATCAGTATTTATTGATTTTTTAAAAAAATCCATTACAAATTTTGTCAAAATCATTACTCTTTTAGTCAATCTTATTATTCAATTTGTCACAACTCGAAATTATTTGTTAGCCTTTTACACATTTGCAAATACTTGCTGATTCTAGCAATAACGCCTAATAAGGGTGGTTGTTAATTACTATATTTGAATTGTCATTGCTTATACGCAAATTGTGAACAAAACCTTATAGAGGTGTTGACAACTTGAATATAGGCAATTACAACTTCACATAATTAAAATTGTCAAAACACAAGAAAATCCAATCATAACCATAAATCAAATTCTACCCATGAAGGTAAAGGAAGGTGATTTCAACTATAACTAAAATCAATGAAGAAGATGACGAGAAAGAAATTTTGACCCTAATCACAACCACACATTGACCAAATGCTCAAGAATCTTAGTCCACCCATCAATCTACAAGTTAAAATTCCATACTTTGATTCTTGCTTGACGATGAGAGAAATGGCAAGGCACGAGATCAAAAATCATTGGTAGCTCTTCCTCTTTTAAGTTTGAAAATCAACCTCCCTGACAAGATTATGTGAAGTATCTTGCCATTTGATGATGATGCCCTTCTACTTGGCGGTGACATATGAAAATCGTTGGTGACAATGCACTACTTGATGGTGACATTCGAAAATAACCAGTGACGATGCATTGATCGACGGAGTACCCCATAGTGGATTCCTTGACACAAGCATCTTGATGGAGCGCCTTGAGGACCAAGTGTCGATGGCAAACAGATCTAAAGACAGAGCAGATACAGGGAAGATGAGGAGAGGAAGAGAGTAAGAGAAGGAGAGGAGGATAAAGGTGGCGATTGAGGAGCAAAATTGGGAGGAGGAAGAGAGGGAAAGGGAAGAGGAAGAGGGGTGGCAGAGAGTGTAACATTATTAAATTTTTGGGTCTAAAGAGTATGGAGAGCTTTTGAGGGAAAAAATATTATATATTTTTTTATAAAAAAAAGAAAAATTATTATTAACTAATAATGATAAATGATACTTATAAGAGTAATAAAAAATATGTATGTATGGATATATCTTCATAAGATAATTTAGACCTATATGAGTATATGTGCCAAACATAAAAAAAAATGAATTTAAAAAGAGAGAGAGAGAGAGAGTCAAGAGAGAGAATATATATATCTTATAAAAATATATATTTATAATAAGAGGGTCAAAACCCTAACTACTTGCTATAAAATCTCCTTTTCTCCTCCTTTTACTATAACTCCAGCACCACATCCTCACACTCTTAGGTAAGGTACTCTTCTTTTTATTACATTCTCTTAGTACTGAGAATCAGACCAACCCGCAAGTTAATGGGCTGGCTCGACCGGGCTAACAGACTAAATGGGGTGCGTTTATAAATGGGATGACATTGAGCCAACTCGAGCCCGTTTAGACGAGCTAGCAAGCTGCCTAGAATTTTTTTAAAAAATTTTTTTAGTATTTGTAATTCTTTTTTATTTCCACTTTCTTTTTCTTTTACTCACTCATATCACACTCCATTTCTTTTATACATTTGTATTATGCAACCATTTTTCATTTTCACCTTCATTCTTTTATCACGCATATCACAAAAATATGTAAATTTCTCTCTTTTAAATTTAATAATAGTATATTAAATAAATATAATATGAAAAATAATGTCACATAAAAAATATGAGAAAGTTGTTAAACACAACACTAAAGATTTTTTTTACTATAAAAAAAAGAGTTTTTTTTTCTCAAAGGTCATTACTAAAAAAACCAAAATAACGTCCAATACAAACAAACATACCAAACCATACAGAACAAAGAAAACAAGAAGAAATATCCAACACTTGAAAAGAAAGCTAACCAACACCCATTTGAATATTAGAAAAGGAGGCACTATTAGAACCATCACATGCTTCTTGAGCATCCAAGGTTAGAAGAGACATTAAAGGAAGTGATGGTTCCTAAAGGGCACACATCCTTATACGCATCAACTACAAGGAAATCAGCAACTCGGTTACCCCTTTTTAGGAGTAAAAAGCAAAGAGAACCCAACCTTAAAGTCAAGAAGGTGAATGATGTCTTGAATAACACCCCTGCTCCTCCACTCAAATAAATCTGGTGATCTAGAATCAACACTTTTCATAAGAAGAAGACAATCAGTTTAAAAAATAGCCTTATCATGACCCATATCAATAGCCAAGAGGAGAACTCTTTTCAATGCAAGAGCTTCAGTCATAAAAGCTGAGATGGACTTCACTTTATCCACATATCCCCATTTAAATTGCCCAAAGTCATCCCTTCAGAACATTCCAATTGCACTGGCCTCAATTGACGATTTAAAAGCCCTATCACAATTCACCTTCAAACATCCAGAAGGAGGTAGAGTCCATTTAATATTACTTTCAGCATCATGTACTGGAACTACAGCAGAAGGATCTTGAACTTTAAACGACAACCAAAATTCAGAGTTATGTTTAATTTCCAATTCAATGACACTAATCGGATTGGGATATTGATAGCTAAAAACATGGGCATTTCAAACTTTCCAGATAAACCAAAGAAGCCAACAAATCAACAAAATATCTAGCTTATTAAGAGGTGATAAACAAGTTGTTTCCACCCACTAAGCCTTAATATTGGTTACATTGAGTGCATGTGATTTGACTAGTAATAGACCACCAAACCATATGCACCTTGTCCAAGGGCACCAAAAAAAATATGCTCAGTGGTTTCCTCTTCTTGCTCATAGATAGGACACAGAACCATCCTTGGCTTCTTTCTCCTGTACAGTGCTACATTAGTAGCTATGACATCATTAAGAACGCGCCAAATGAATTGCTGAACTCTTGGGATAACATGAATCCTCCAAATAGATTTCCAACAATTTTCAAGAAAAATAAAAGAGGTACTGGCTTTAATTTTGCTCACAAGTAACTCATCTTTGCCACGAATATATCCTCCCTTCACGATATACTCACCATTTTTAGTTGCCTTCCAGACCAGTTTATCTTCTAAACCATTTTGAGGGATTGGGATATTAAAAATAGCTGCTTTGATTGCATCTGGCATATATTGATTTTGAGGAGTAAGGTCTCATTCACCATCGATAATAAGATCACTCACCTTACCATATTTGACTAATAAATCATCACATTTAGGTAGTGGTGTAGGAAACTATACATTCGAAACCCAGTGATCCCCTCAAATCTGAATATTTGAGCCATCCCCTAAATCCTAGCGCAACTCTTTTTTAAGAAAATCTCTACCCTCCAAAATGCTAGACCCACACAAAGAAGCTTTACCTCCTTTTTCGGCATTTGATCTATAAAATTACCCCGAGGGAAGTAGATAATCTTAATAACTTTTGCCCATAAATCATTTGGCCTCTTTAATAATCTCCAGGAAATTTTAGCTAAAAGGCATCATTCATTATTTTAAAGTCATGAAACCCCATCCCACCGTTGTTCTTCCTATTTGTGAGAATATGCCAAGCCTTCCAATAAGTCCTACCTCCAAATGCATTGTCAGAGCACCAAAAATTGGCTACAAGGCTGTTAAGTTCCTTGCATGTGGCATTTGGGAACTTGAAGCAATTCATCAGGTATATTGGAATAGCTTGAATGAAATCCTTTATCATCACTTCACGTCTAGCAAAGGAAAGCATCGAGTGACCCCATCCTTGAATTTTCGTTGCAACCCTTTCTCTAATATATGCTCATGCTTGGGTTTTAGCTTTACCGTAAACACTAGGTATACCAAGATATTTACCTGGATCTTTTGTGGCAAGTATCCCCAGAGTTTGGCCAACCATATCCTGTACTTCTGCTGGAGTATTACTAGAAAAGAAGATACTTGATTTATCAAGATTGGCAGCTTGTCCTAAGGCAGCGCAATACATGTTGAGAATGTTGGCTAACTGTTCACAATTTCTTCTATCCGCATTCATAAAGAGAAGAGCATCGTCAGCAAAAAAGATATGAGATAATTCAGGACATGTCTAACTCAACTTAATGCCTTTAATCGTTCTTTGTTGCTAATACTTGGAGATTATTAGAGATAACACCTCAGCAATTAAAATAAACAAATACGGTAAAAGTGGATCTCCTTATCGAAGGCCCCTCTCAAGAGTGAAGGAGCTGACTATTTCTCCTGAGACACATATATTAAGCTTCACAAAAGAAACACATCACATGATAAGTGATACCCACTCTGAACAGAAACCAAACTTCAGTAGAACTTGCTCTAAGAAATCTCATTCAACCCTATCATAAGCCTTACTCATATCCATCTTAAGAGCAAAGTCATGCTTACCTCCATTCTTCTTATGCCGTAGATAATGATAGACCTCATGTGCTATTATACTGTTATCATGGATACATCACCCACGAACAAATGCACTTTGGTTGGGAGAAATACAATCAGTTAAGAAAGGACGCGTCCAAGTTGCCAAGATCTTAGAGATGATCTT
Source organism: Acacia concinna (assembly GCA_037177275.1). Taxonomy (NCBI): domain Eukaryota; kingdom Viridiplantae; phylum Streptophyta; class Magnoliopsida; order Fabales; family Fabaceae; genus Acacia; species Acacia concinna. The sequence goes on along the minus strand of JBAGKO010101505.1, from coordinate 9,253 downwards.
ATAGAAAAAGTTGTACAGTCCTATCGAATGAAAATGAGATATATGTTCTGGTTTCTCCACTTTAGGAATAAGAGTAACATTAGTCTCATTAAGTTCATATAAGATGGATTTTCCTGCAAAAACTCAATAACCATAGAACAAATAGAGTCCCAATTTCAAGCCACGCAGATCGATAGAATTTACCAGAGAAACCATCCGGGCCAAGAGTCTTTGAACTCCCAAGACTAAAGGCAACATTTTTAATTTCTTCTCTCATTAAAGGCAGCAGAAGTTGCTGGTTAATATCATCCATAACTCGCAACTCAACAAAAGACACCATATCCATAGGTCTAGAACCTGAAGACAAAAATAGATTCTGAAAAAATGAAGCGATGTTAGCATTTATTGCATCTCTTTCCATGAGCCAGTTACAAAAATCATTCCTAAGACACAAAATACTATTAATATGTATGCGCTTCATAATAGAGAGATGAAAAACCTCGAATTTTTGTCGCTAATTGTCAACCAACTTATACATGAATGTTATCACCAGTATTGTTCCTCATGCTTACATGCCTGCTTTAAAGCCACTTTTAAATTGGATATGGCCCAAATAGTGTCACTAGTAAGATCTCGCTCAGTGAGGGAGGCCAATTGCGACTTAAATTTTGCAATAAGTAAAGCATTATTGGGAAATGCTTCTTTGCTCCATTTAATGAGGTTACATCTGCATTGCACTAATTTAGTAGTAAAAGCTTCAATAGATGTACAATTATCAGCACGAGGGGAATGCCAACTCGTTGCCATGTGATGTCCAATCCAACTCAAATTTAAAAGCTTTAGATCGATTTAGAGAGTCAACACAACATCTAATAAGTAGAAGATGATGATCTGATCCCACCGGGTCAATGTTAAATACCTGAAGATTAGGAAATTGCTCTTGTAATGCAGTATTACCCACTGCTCTGTCTATGTGTTCCTTAATCATATCTTGCCCCTCCCTGTTATTACACCATGTGAAGCAATATTCATTAAAGCTCAAATCAGATAACTCACAATCAACTAGAAAACCTTGGAAATTCAAAATTTTCCTTCAAGCTCTCGGTCTACCTCCATACTTCTCTCCTTATGCGAAAATATCATTGAAATCCCCTAGACAGATCCATGAGCCACAAATATTACGACTCAATCTCCTTACCTCATTCCAACAGAAGATTCGATGTTCCTCACTAGTGGGACCATAGATGAAAGTCGCATAAGAAAGTGTGTCAAGTGCAGAAGATGAGATACTGGTATGAATAATATGGGTCAAAGAAAATAAAATATTAACTACCACAAAATCGAGCCACCAAAGAGCCAAGCCTCCACTTTTTCCAACTGGATTTACTAACCATTCCTCTATGAAGCCACATCGCCTACGAGCTTTTCTAATTATCCTTGCCTTCTGTTTAGTTTCCATTAAGAAGACAATATGGGGTTTCATGTGAAAGCATTCTTCCTTCAGATTTCGAACTATCAAGGCACCTCCTAGTCCTTGACATTTCCAAGCTAGGAGATTCATTGCGAATCGGTGGTTGGTCCCATCCAACCACCGACGAATTGAGCAGCAATATCATATTCAACAGTATCCTTACCATCATTTAAAGTAAACCACGATTCTGGAAAATCAAGTTCCACCGTAGGTTGAGCAACATCTGAACTGTGGGTGGTGGAAATTCCCTGTTTCGAATATAATGTTTGAGAGCACGAAAATTTCTTTGTTGATCTCTCCTAGTTGTAAACACCATGTGCTGCAAATTTAAAGGAGAAGGAATTGTAGCTTCCTCAAAAATCAATTGCTTTCGTCTTTTTGTACTGACAGACTCAACCTCCCCTTCATAAGATTTTTAATGTGGATGCCATTTAATTTATTTGTGACTGTTGAGACTGGAGATAGACTACTAATAGTAACTAGGGCCTTAGAATTGGGCTCCTCATCACTTGGGAATTCAACCTGATATGTCATGATATCCTCTAGGCTAGTCTCTTTTTCATAAGAGGGATAGGGAGTGGGCTGAAAATTCAGATAGGCCCGCTACTTTCAGATTTACCTACTCCTCATTTAGAAGGGACCCAGTCTTTGCCATGTCAGCAACAATAGGTACTTCTTCATCCAAATAACTATTCTTATTCAGTATTATTTGACGTGACTCACCTTTATTATTAATCTCCAAATTTGATGCAATCATTGGAAGAGAAACCGTAGGAATATTCCCAAAATTATGAGTAGTAACTCCCCTATTATTAGCAGACACATTACTTCTAGAAACAACGCACCCACGTCCCTTACCACTCATCACAAACTTCCCAAAACTAGAAACTCCTATCTCCGGCTGCCTACTCCGACCAACACCAAACAAGGGTGCTTTACAATCTCTGAACAAACTCTCAGGCCACCCCTCCTTGCAAACTTTAAGGGTATCTTCATAGATTATAACTGAAGGAGTGCTCAGCCAATTGCCATAAGTACCCTCTAAGCCTGATTCAATGCTTCTCTTACACCCTCTCGCTTCATGCCCTATACATCAACACGTATAACAAAAATTTTGAAACCGTTCATACTGAACCGATAATAAGGCTGGTTCTTTCTCCTTACGTGGAACCCAAAACCCTATATATAAAGGTTCATCTAACTGAATTAAAGTTCGAACATGAACAAAACATTGTACTAGTTTCCCATCAATCTGAGGTCTCTCATACATTATAGTTTCCCCCATTGCATCACTTAGCGTTTTCACATTCGATTCATCAAAAGCAACCAGCGGTAGACCATGAAACTAAACCCAGAAAGGTGCACGGCTAAAATTTACATCTTTAAGTACCATAGAATCCTCCCAGATTTGAAGATTCAACAGATGACCCTGAATGGACTAAGGACAACCTTTAAGAATACAAGCATAATAATCATCCTTCTCAAAGCGAAAAAGAAAAATCAGTTGGCTTCGACCCATATCGTGAATTTGTAATCCTTCATCCAACTATCATCCCTTCTTAATCATAGAGGTGACTGCTAGAATATTAAAATTTTTGGTCGTTAAAATTTTTCCAACCAGGGCTTTCCCTTGTCGCTCAAATTTTGGATCCAATTGCATTATAACCTCCTTTGGTTTCTTTAATCCACTCCCCTAACCAACCTCCATACCTCCAAGCACCAACACACACATACAACTCGTAGAAATCAATAGACTCGAGGATTTAGTCACAAAGGTTAGAAGCAAGTGGGTATTAATAAAATGAATTCTAGAATGAATGAAATGTTTACACTAGGATGCTTTATTTTTCTGGAAAACTAACATTTCAAATTCCCTTGAGGTTTGAAGTCATCCTCTAGGTAATCCTTTAGAAATCAATAGACTCGAGGACTTAGTCACAAAATAACACATGAAAGATTTGAAGAATGTTTCCTTGAGAATTTTACAAGTTATAATTACCTTGAGGAGATAAATTAACCTTGAGGTTGCAAGTATGCTTAGATAGTACCCTTAAGGAGCAAATCTTATCTCAAGGTTATTCTTTAGGAATCATAGCTCAAAGTATACTTGCACCCTTGAGGTTCAACTCAATCCTTGAGGATTCGGGCTTTTAGACAATACATAATTTAGAGCATAAGTGTAAAATACTTACCATCCTTGAGGACATAGAGTACCCTCAAGTTTGCTTACCCTTACAAGGTTTTCAAATAGACTGCCAGGTTTTAAAGTTGCCTTGTAAGGTTGCCAAAGTAGACATACCCTTGAGTTGGAGTCTTCCCTCGAGGTTGCATAACCTTGCCAGGTTATGAAATATATAGCCAAGTTCCACTATAGGTTTACATCAATAACAAGGTTGTGAAACCCAAGTCGTGACTACAAAAGATTCAAGTCGCGACTTAATCAACCTGAGAGCATCTAAAAGGAAGTGAGATTCAGGTCGCAACTACAGAAGGTTTAGGTCACGACTTCATTAACCCAAGAACACTCTAAATAAAAGGGTTACAAAGTAGCCTTGTATCAACAGCAAGGTTGTGCACTTAACCTTGCAAGGACCCGTGTCCTCGAGGCTGACTCTCACCCTCGAGGGTGGGATTCCTCTTGGTCAGAGAGCAAGGTTTTGATCCTCCTTGCTCCCAAGGTAGGGTTCCTCACAAACCCGACTGTTGTAACCAAGGACCATTTTCCTCGAGGTTACCCATCACCCTCAAGGTTGTAGCTCCTTTCAGCCAGCTAGCAAGGTTTTGGTCTAGCCTTGCACTCACTGTAAGGTTGGTGCCAAACCTGGCTGTTAAGGCCCAGGGTCCATCTTCTCGAGGCTAGGACATCTTTTAGCCAACTTGCAAGGCTAGCCACAAACCTTGCCGTTATGGCAAGGATGGCCACCTTCGAGGATCCTTCTCACCCTCGAGGGCTGGAAAACCAGCAAGGTTTCTGGGTAAGTTCATAATCATTTTCTTTCTTGTGTATTAAATGGATATTACTCAAGTATCCCTACTTAAATAATTTCCCTTTAGTTTTTCACAATTGAAACACATTTTCAAATCCTACTAAGTTTAGTAATTATCAAAACATAAGATCTAACAGATACTTCCCACATCACAAACATAGCAAAACAATGCATATAAATAATCACACAAATTGTGAGAGACAAAGTTACTACCTGAAATCCTTTTTCTTGTACTCAATCGTTTTACCGGTTTTTGTCCTATTTGGGTAGATATCAAAGCCTACAATTTCTATGTACCATAATGAGCCATTACTCATTGACTACTCAAGACCCAAGTACATCAAAGATTTATAATTAATTATTTCCCTCAAAATCACCTATTTACGAAATTGCCCTTAGGGATACTGGTCTACTTCCTCTTATACCCAGTATAATTCCGTCTTTCCAAAAATCATGACCCAACCTACCCCTATACAATTTCACATGATGAATCTATTTTTTACCTTAGATTTTCCAAAATCAAAATCCATTCCCTTCAAACAGTATCAATCCAAAAATTGCACCTATTTTGGACAAAAATTCCAATTTTAATTCTAATGCTTGCAAAATTATTTTTCCACCTTTATTCACACAAAATTCCATTTTAAACACATTGGAAGCATCAAATAGCCCAAAATAAAGATGTAACACTCCCAAAAAGACCTCACATGAAACAGGGCAACTTTACCAAAAATTGGATTTTAAGTTGTATTCATCCAAACACCTTTCCTGCACCCTAATTCACTTGTTTAAAACACTTAATTCATATTTTCTATGAGCAATGGAAATTTGGGTAACACTTCCCCTTAGGGCTCATACATCCCAAATTACAAAGTCAACCAAGAACAAGCAATATCCACCACAATTAACAGCAACAACCACAACTCAACAGGAATCAACAAATGTGACAAGATTTTGGAAGTTATCTCTTGTCTTCTTGAATTAGCTCACCAAAACTGAACCGTTTGCCTTTGTTTCTCTTGATTTTCTTCTTATATTGCACATGACTACAAGAGTGTCCAAGAGATTAGAGGTGGTGTTTGGAAGATTGGTGACAAGAATCATGGAGTTGTGAGCTTCAACTTACCTAGAAGCCTTCTTGATCCCTTCTCCACTCTTGCTGCCCAAAACTAACAAGAGTGAGCGCTGCAATTGCCCTTTAAGAAAACTTAATCCCATTGCTTTATCACATGTGTTAATTATATTATTTAATTCTAATTAATTCCTAACCTTTCCTTTTTCTTTTCTTGTTTTCTTATTTTTATATTTCAGGACAAGATCTTCGCACTTCATTTTACTCTTTCAATCTTGCCCTTGAGATTATATTTTGTCTTCCCTCTTTATCTTTGATTGAGCCACAAATTACCAATATACCATTATATTTTCTAAAATTTTAGATTTATGAATAGAATTTTCACCTAACTTTGAAAATTCATTTCTAATTGTATAAATATCCAATTGAGGTGATTCCAAAGATAAAATGTCCTTATTAAGTTTATTTTTAGGGAAAAATATTTTTTGATCAATTGGAATTAGAACATTCCCAGAAAATTCATGTTTGTACACTGCTCCAGAAACTAGTGAATTTCACTGAACAAACTTCAAAAATTCATATATCTTAACATAAACATCTAAATTACACAAATTACATATCAAATTAAATCTTAACATGTTTACTTTCATATTGAAAATTTTCACAAATTTTTGACATTATTATCCTAGTTAAAAATGATGCACAACAAGACTACCACCAGTCCTTTTCCAGAAATCAATCAGAAAATATGTTGACTATATTTATTATACCAAATGCACCATTTTACTCCATTTAATCTACTCTATTACAAGGGATATTTGGTGATGGAAATTTGGTACATTACATCATTACTCGGTGCACAGTAGATAGCACTTGTCAGTGCCCTTTCTTCTATGCTTTCCTTTTGGCTGTGATTTGTATTGGAGTTGTGGACATGAGACACCTCTTTAGTTTTGTTCTTATAAGGAGAAGAGCCATAGTTCAAACTTAAGCTCTATGCCTTTAACTGTGTATATCTTAAGAACTTGTGAGATTGTGACAGTCTAGTTGAATAGATGAGTTTCTATTGAATTATGTGTTAGCTATAGGCTCCAGTATGGGGAATAAGGGTAGGCGGTGATATCAGGGAAGTTGAATATTGTATAATCATATCACTTGTTGTGATGAAAATAAATATTTGATAATGATGATTAAAGATTTGAAATTGTGTTATATGAGGATCATGAAATTAGTTCCTTCTTTTAAGTCATATATGGTTTGCTTGTGTGTAGTAGAAACTTTTAATAGTTACTGAGACCGTGAAATCTCATTCCTCTCATATTAACATTTTTTTCAAGTGACTATTGTAGTAGGAAAGAAGGGAAGATGCATATGAAGTGAGCCTTATAGTTTTTACCGGGCTCTTTTTTATTTCACTTTATATTTAATTGCCATGACAATATGATTATTTTCATCCAAAAATATTTCAGTTGATAAATGCTTATTTAAATTTAAACCCTTTAAAAGTTTATAAAAAAGTGTTATTCAAGTTATGCGTATTTTAAATAATTTTTTTAAGTCTATAAATGAGTTTTAAAGAATTGAATATTAAGTAAATATACCTTTTGAATAAGGTGTTATATAGAGAGGAAGTTGAAAGTGGTGAGGAAGATGAAGATGGGCATTTTGATAAACACGTTTAAACTTCAAAATTCAAAAGCCTCTATGCCATGTCCAAGTGTTAATAGGCTTTTCTAAGTTTTAATAATTCACATAGTATTTTTATGTTATTTTTCCTATATGTTATAATTATAATATACTCCTATATCCATTTTTTTTATATCCAATGCCAGCTCATGTTTTATCCGCTAATGCGGGTCCCGCGTGTTTGCTCCTCCATCATCTTCACACGTCCGTACAACCGAAGGCAAGTTGCATATCCTTTTCTGATTTTGCTCTCTCACATTACAAAATATTTCCTGTAGAAAAAATTGGATATGGTTGTATTTTATAGCAAAATCTTATATTATTTTATAATTGATTGAAGAAACAAATTATAAAATATAATTAGATAGGATAAAATATTATAAAATTAATTAAATATAGAAAAAATGACGGGAAAAAACCATTAATGTTAAAAACTCAAAAAACCCGTTGAATAAGGGAAATAACGGAGAAGTATTTTGGTATCAATCTAGGTTTTTTTAAGTTGGTACCAAAGATAGTGTTTTTCGTTATTTACATTATCATTTCAGTTATTTCCCACACCAATTATGTCAAAACACACAAACATCTAGTTTGTCATTTACATTACCATTACAGTTATTTCCTTTGCCAATTATGTCAAAAACACAAGCATCAAGTTTGTCATATACATTACCATTCCAGTTATTTTCTTTACCAATTATGTCAAAACACACAAGTATCAAGTTTGTTGTTTATGTTACGAGTTTTGTCATTTACATTATTATTTCAGTTATATCATTTAAAATGCCCAGATTTGTACCCAAGTACTTCTCTGTCATTTTACTTATTCAACAAGTTTTTTGGGGTTTTTAACATTCATATGATATTTTTTTCGTCATTTCCCTTAAATGCATCCTAAAATATATCCCTATTTAATTATAAAATATATATTTATCAAACTTATTATGTTTTAAGATTGGGCTTGAAGAAAATCGGACCTCTTTATACTAATTGGGCCTGTTGTGACTTATTTGGACCCATTTGAAGAAGGGAATAATCATTACGAAGGCTCAAGGAAAAAAAAAAAAGTGATCACTAAAAATTAAACCCTCCAACAATTGAACAACTAAATTCACAAACAATTATTATCAAAAAAAATTCACAAGCAATTATTAATTATCCTGTCCAACTTATTATATTTTAGATCAAAATTTTCTTGTGAAAAAATTCTTTTTTTTTTTTAATAATAAGCAGCAAGTGTTACACTTGAATGAAAAACTTCTTACACTTTATACTTAAGAGAGTAGTAAGTTTTTCAAACCAGACCATGGTATTAAAAATAGTGGGGTTAAAGGAGTGTTTGGTTGAGTTTATTTTGAGTGATTTTGTGCTTATTAATCTATTGAAGAGTGAAGACAATCCTATAAAGTAAATTTCTTCAATTATTCCGGCATAAATTTAATTTAGATCATACTTATATCAAATTTTTTATATTTATTACATTATCAATCAATGAAGTTTATACATGAAAACTTAATACACACTTTGAAACCCGTTTAACTTATACACAGGTCGGGTTTCTTATCTTACAATAAATCTAGACATTATTATAAATTATTACCTAATGTTGACACTTTTCCTTTTTTTTTTAAGTAGTTTTATTGCTTTTTCAATCTCCTATTTTCTTTTATTCCTCAATAAACTCGTTAAGGGGTTCAATATCCTAACATTATATTCCAATAAGTATTCATTTTGATAATTAATACTCATCAAGGTTATTTCTTTATATATAAATATATATATATATATATATATATATAAATAAACCCAACTCTTTGTGATTCTATTCATATTAAAATTTACGGCATATTAATCAGATTAACCAATCAAATATAATAATCATAAAAACATGCAACTAAGCGGTACCAAGCCCAAAAGCCATTTATGGGCTCCAGTTCCAGCGACATGAATAAAATTCAATAATTTTTTTAGATTATTTAAAAAATTAATTATATTACTTTAAAATATTAAAAAAAAATTCTTCTTACTATGTTGTTTGACTTATGAATTAATATATAA
>JBAGKO010100358.1:0-37464 GCA_037177275.1 Acacia concinna | reverse complement strand
ATTGAAAACAGATCCGTTTTTCGCCCATAATATATCAAAATGTCACTCATTTTATGTAGAATCTAGTCATAAAAAAACCACACACAAAAAATATTTTGAAACTCCCTTAAATTAAAGGTCGAAGAGGGAAGGGCCATAGAAGAAAACCCCTACCTACTATGATAGTATGATAAATATTGGAAATACTTTTTGTGTTTTGACATTCTTAAAATTATTTAAAGCCCTTTTGCCACTTGCCAAGGTAGGCTTTCACTTTCACTTTCACTTTCACTTTCACTTTCACTAGCTAATTGAGTAATTCTAGACCAATTTGGCGATTATGTGGGGTCGGTCGAGCACCGCTCCACATTTCAATTTTAAAAATTCATAATTTGTTGTAGTCACGCTCATTTATATGAGTACGGCACACACTTCCATTACTTTGCCATTCCGGTTCCACTTCACTCTCCTTCATACAGCATCTCTTCCCCTCCAGATTTGGTATCTTCTTCACCGTAGCTCTTTGATTCTTTTCCTCTGAATTAGGGTTTTAATCTCATGCTCATCTGTCATTCTATTGCTACTGTCGTTCATTTTAAACCTAACCTTCATCATCTTTCTGTTTGTTTGAATTTTGATGCAAGTTCTGTCGTTCCTATGATTTATTAAAGTGTCCTCGCTTTCTATTTTGCGGATCAGGAATTGTCTATGATTTAGATTTGCGGCTTTTTTTCGAATGCGTTTCAATTGATCTAATGATCTTCGGCTATTGTGTCTCAAGGATCTCGTACTTGTTTTTTTTTTTTTCCCGTAAATATGCTTTGAATTTGTACAGCGAGACACTTTGTGCGAAGTGTGTCGTTGTGACCTTGAGATTATTGTTTGTCATCCAGCCGTTGTTTTGAGTGCCCATTCTCTTGTATGTTTATGCTATCTTACGATATGCGGTAAGCTCAGTAGCTTTGTATAATCGAGTCGTTTAGTTAGAAAGCTTTTCTTCGTATTAATGAGAGGAAATAACAATTATTGTAGAATTTGAACGGAAACAGGGGAAGAAAATTGATAGGATCGAGTAATCTGTTCCATCGTAGGTCTTACCGGTGGTTGAAAGGTTGGAAGCAATGTAGGATGGAAGAACTTTCTTTGATGGTCATTATTGTCAGATTTTATATTCATGAAAAAGACGCAATACGAGAAAGTAATACAGTCAGGATAAGGATGAGGATAGTAGAGACTTCTCTTATCTTTTGGTGGAAACAGTGAAGAATAACTTTAAAAGGAACAGAGGACTGTCACCCTTGTTAGTTATTTGCTTATATCTTATGTTAAAGTTTTTAATCATGCATTTACTAAAAGAATGTAATTCTTTAATACTAGTATTCAAAAAGAGAATGTGAAGAAGTTGGTAAAATCCTTTACTCTCTTTCATGCTTGACCCCCAAATATTGGGCCCAGACATAATCAGGCCTCATAAATTTAGTCTTCACTGTATTTTAGGCTTAACATAAAAATGAAGTTAACTTGTGGGACTGTTAATATATCCTCCTTCCAATCTTGGCAGTGATTGTTGGCTCCATGGGCTGATATTATGATTTCTCTTAGCTCATTTGATTCCTTTCTCTTGTTCTTCTGTTACGTTTAATTTACTTATGCCAATTTGCTTGAAGACAGATATTCAGCATACCTTTTAAAACAACAGTTGAAGAGCATGGGTCGTGGAGTTAGCAGTGGTGGTGGACAGAGTTCACTGGGTTATCTGTTTGGTAGTGGAGAGGCTCCAAAACCAGCAGAAAATAATGCCCCAGCTGAAGGACCAGTTGTAAATAACGAGCCTCCTTCAAAGAAAGCTGCTCCTCCAGGAGATGTGGATAAGCAGGCTCCTGCTGGTATCCATAGTAATAAAACAGATGGCCAGAACACTGGCGACTTCATTACGGTATTGTATTTGCTTGTTACATCTATTTGCATTGTTTTTCCTTAATTTGATTTTAAGTTATAATTTGTTGTCAAAGGGGTTTTCTAAAGTGATGAGCATCAAATCTAAATACTAAGTGATCTATGGGTAGTATAATTCGAACTTTCATATGTTAGTTTAGCTTCTCTTCTTTGTGTTGTATGGTTAATTTACTTATACTTAATTTGCCATAGTGGGTGGAGCCATCGAAAATATTCTCTATGGTCTACTGACTACTGGTGACATTTTATCTGAAGCAGTTAATATTGAAATCTCAGTCTAGGTGGATACGTGGGTTTACTAAATAATTCAACCTCAGTTAAATTCAAGTTACGATATCATGTTCAATGGGTTCCCCTACCATCTTTTATAATTCCAGATACCTGAGAGAGACCTCTAAGTCTAACACCTGCTAATCAAATTATTATTTTTCAATCAGAAGGAATTATCCAATACAGTTGATGTAATACTTAGTTTGGAGTAGATATTGTACCTGGCTATTTGCATTTGGTTAGATGGTTTTCCCCAAAAAATATAATTCTCATTATTATTGTCCTTTGCCATTTATCCTGCAGGACCGACCCTCAACTAAGGTCCATTCTGCTCCTGGTGGTGGCTCATCTCTGGGTTATCTCTTCGGTGGACCCAGTGAAGGAAAATGAGATATTTCTGAAAATGAAAACCCTGAAAACTTTAGGAAGATATGGTCATGGTGTAATATAGATTGTGGTTGTTTGGATGAGTCAGTTGCTATGTTCTAAAAGCACAGAACATCTATGTACATAACTGTGCTTGTCAATGGATGTTTTAATTGTCAACTGCATATCTTGCTTTCCTTCTGTACTTAATGTGTTCGATATTTTTTTTTACTTTAATTTTTCTCTCTCTTTTTGGTTGGTTTTAAGATTTCTTTTAATTCCCTCCCATTTTGCCCAGCAAAATTCTCTTGCATGTAGCCTCCAATCTTTAATATTTTACAAATCATCTGGAAAGAAAAGAGCCTATAAGATGATGACCTGGAGTCCATTTTACCTTCCAAATTTTGTAATTTATTTCCTAAGCTAGTTTTATTGATAGTAAATGGTAAGGGAGTTTCTATGAAGGGATAGTTCCAATGATTGTAACATAATTAAAAAGGGTAATCAAATATAAGACCTCAATCAACTTCACCTATTAAATTTATAATTTCTTCCTCAAACTATCCTTACTGATTGCTCATGATAAAAGGCTAGCTACAATGCACATAATCAAATATGGTAGTTCAAGAAACCAACACACATTTGTTACAAATAATTAACTTAAGGGTTTTCTTGATAACCACAAATTACTTATCTAGTTCCTAACTAATTTTCTGAATATCTACAAATTACTTATTAACTTCATATATTTGTCCTTGGTACAAGATCCTTGTAATATAATATCAACCCTCAAAGTGGATCTTAATTTAAGGACAGGAGGAAATATTAAGGAATGTAGGTGGTACAAATCACAAGGTCAAAAAAATTGTGGTTTAGGGGCAGGAGGAGCAGGAACAATCCCCCATTTTCTGCGGACGTCTTCTAGATCTTCATGGAAGTGTTGCTCATAATACACACACATAAGATCAGTGCATTTCATGCCAGCCTGAATGGCCCATGGGAAGTAATGTTGATAAAACAATTTTCTCTGCATTTCGCTGAATCTTGCTGTGCCTCCCACAACAGAAAGTAGGCACATAGGAAGGTACATTTGCTCAAACTCGATCACCTTTAGTGCTGACTCTCCGATCAAGTTAGTCGGTAGGCCAAAAAGGGTATGCCAGAAATCATGAATTTCACGAGCTCGCATTGCCACGTAGGCTAGTTCATCTGTATCCATGAACCGAACTGGCGGTCTGTCATCAGGGGAAAAATTCCTGGATCCCATGAATCTAGCATAGGCAGCACCAAATGTGTTCTCTGGTAGGTCCCAAGCATGTCCAACTTCAGCAGATATCACACGAGGACGCTTCAACAGTACTGCCTGCCAAATACAAGAGAAAATCTTGGATGTGATGACAAAAACATTATATTTTCCACAATGCCAACAAGGGGTGCCAATCGACTAATCAAGGCTTTTGGCTCCAGCATGAGAATCATTGTGGTGAAAGTTATTTTTTTGATCTTTCAGGGCCTAGTTTTCCCCTTTAGGCATGTCCATCTGTAAGTTACTCTGTAAAATAATGTATGGTTAATTCATCCCCCTTTAAAGTTGACCCAGATAAACGATGAGCATTGTCACAAGTAGATTAACCAAATAGGGTTTAATGCGCTTCAGTCCCCACATGGATACACAAATCATGGAGATAAGAAGATACATTTCGTGACCAAGAAAGTATTAAAATAGTATTTTACTTTGCAAAGTTTACATACTCTACAAGATGATGAATACATCCAACTTGCAGAACACAACACTCCAAGATATGAAAACATTACTCAATCAAGACCATCCCTCCAAAACACATCCATCCATCCAAATCATAGTAATTCCATAGTAGTCAAAAACGACTTTTTATGGAAAAGAACTGAACCAATAACCAGCCTGAGATAAAGTTTGCAGTTTTGACATTTAAAACACTTGGTTATATGGCAGAATATTTGGAAAGGAATTGCTACGTTGTTATATTTATTTGACCATCATTCATGATATCATCTCCCCTGCGCTGTTATGATGCATGCAAAGTTACACCCTACAACCATTAACAGGCCAACTTGTTACCTTTCCTAATATAGCTGATTCTAACATCATGTTCACAAGGAAAATATTGCTACCAAAGAGAAGTCCATGAATTGAATAAAGGATACTCAACAAATTATCAATTGAGACATGCAATTTTGCCACGTCAAAACAGTAAAAAAAATCCCAAGTACAATAGCAGTTGGCATTCACAGTAAAATGGATGAAGTCCTTAATTTGATGATAAATAAATTTACACAGGAAAAAACAAGCATATCCTCCAAATTGAATGACAAGATGAAACTATTGGCTTACCCTGCCTTCTGAACTCTGCTTCATCCTCTCAAGAACTCTCTCAAAAGCAGGCTTTCCTGTTGTCTCTCCAAGAGCTGCAATTAAATCTGCTCTTCGTGGGTCCAGCAACGCACCAACTGCTGAGCCAAGTGCAACAGCAGCCTGCTGCCATCCCTTTAGTGGGATTCGAGCACCTTCTATCATCATGACAGTCCTCCAAGTCTCCACCCCAAACGAAGAAATTCTGAAAAAAATAACCAAAATAAACTATCAGTTTTATATCCCATTCTTCTTTTTCAGAACATAGACAAACACATTCTTTTGCAGCTTATACTAATAAGAGCTTTTGTACTTTGCCAAGTGGTAATACAAACATTATCTGTCTACAAGCATATAAAAAAGCACCTGATTACTCTTACCGAGGCTGTCACTTTTAGGCAGAAAATATTTTTTGCCAGAAAACGCCTTTCTTGAAATTTAATTGATTATCAGTTTGTTCTATGAGGCTAAACTTATTCCAAGTTTTTATAGACCTAATTTCTGGTACCTCTTTTACACTATTGCAGTGCACACCTATTTCTATGAATTTCTTGAAAGTAAATTTCCCTTTGACACCTCTTATGCCCCATTTGTTAAGATGGAAGAGTTTTTATAGAATGGAAGTGGAAAAAGAGGTGGAAGTGGAACTGGGGTTAAAAGTTTATTTGGTATACCCGTGGCAGTGTGATATAATTTTTAATTAACACGTCAATTTATAATATGAACAGATTTAAATGCCCTTGACTAAAACACCATCAGCCACCACAAAAAACAACCATAATCCTCCATTTTTACATAATTATCAGCCACCAACAGCCAACAATTACCCAACTAAACTGCCAAAAAAAAACCGAACAGATCGAGAAGAACAAGTACTAGATCGAAGAGAAAGAAGTATGAACTTGAGTCAAGATCATAGGCATCAACAACAGAACGTTTACCTTTCTAACTATGACCCACAGGACAATCGAATACAGAAGATCGTTTACCTCTCAAATCTAATGTCCTATAATCCTAAACAGAAGAAATTAGCCTCATTAAAAGTTATAAGGTAATTGATTATAAAATGGACATGTATGTAGAAACAAGAACATAACATATAACATGATCTTCGGGATGGAGAGAGAACCCAAAAGAAGTAGAATGACAATATCGGAGCTCAAATGTCAGCGAGGGGAGGGAAACTCCTAAGATGGAGGCAAGACAGAAACCAGCAGTGGGAAAGGAGATTGGTGCATTGAGATTTTCCCAAAAACAGAGAGGTTTTGGGGTCAGTTGCTCTTTTCACAACGACAAATTTCAATTTGGAAACCGCAATCATCTTCGTCTATATTAGATATTAGTATATTTAGATTTTGTCTTTCTTTTTTTTGGGAGAATTTTATTTAAATACCCTTTAAATTTTAAAATTCTAAATCAATCCTATTAACCATAAGAATAATGGGATTACCCAAACTCGTATTATAATTAACAGCTTAATTTTATGGAAAATCACTAATTTAGAATTTTGAAATTAAAAAGATATTTAAATGGAATTTTCCCTTCTTTTTTCCTTGACCATGATTTAGATTTTTTCTTTACATTTTTATAAATATATATTTCTAATCTTTGCTTGTTTTCATTTAACAAACAATGCAGAGTGAGCAAACTTTTAGTGGTAACTCTGCAATTAAATATATAAAATATAATTGTATTGAAAAAATAAAAAATGGTGGATTAGTACAAAGCTCTCACAAGGCAAACGGTCTAAAATGCCTCATATTCTTTATTGTTCTATTTTTGTCCCATTCCCCTTATCTCAACCTTTGGTTTAATCTATCATTAGGAGCCATCTCCATGCCCACCCACTTGCTAAAAACATGGAGATTTGTTAAAATAAAGTACATTTTTATTATTAAATTAAATATCATATCAATTAATTTATATTAAAAGATTATGATATCAGATTTATCTTAAAGAACCAAAACCGTTTATGAAAAAAAGATTATGGAAGTCGAAATAAAAACAAAAAGATCACTCGTTAAAAGACTTACTAAAATAAATGAAACTTTTTATATCAAAACACCATAAAGATATTAAAACGAGATCATTCCATAATAAATTACTTCTTAAATGTATTTGGTATCCATGATTAATAAAACAAGATTAAGATA
Organism: Acacia concinna; assembly: GCA_037177275.1. Taxonomy (NCBI): domain Eukaryota; kingdom Viridiplantae; phylum Streptophyta; class Magnoliopsida; order Fabales; family Fabaceae; genus Acacia; species Acacia concinna. The sequence continues at coordinate 30,351 of JBAGKO010100358.1, read as the reverse complement.
ATTTAGATCATTAGTGAAATTTGTCAAGCCGTGTTTGAGAAAATGAAAAGAAAAGTTGTTTAAGCAAAATTCAAATTTCGGAAAACTAGTTGGCAGTTGGCAAAAACTTCCCCTTCCCTAAATTTATTTTCACTTTTTTGCACGTTGGATAAGAATACGAGCAAACCGATCTTTTATGGTAAAATGACTTCCATTATCTTTTATTATAAATTTGTTGAAATGTTTTTCTATGATAACTTAGTTTTGATAATTTTAGCAATATTCCATGATTCGATTTGAGAAATAACTCCATACGAAATAATCTCATTTTATTATTTTTATTTTATTTTGATATAGTGATCTTTTATTTTATTTGCACAATCTTTTTTCACAAAAAGGTTCCGAATTTTTTAGATAAATCTAATGCCATAATCTTTTTTTATAAATTAATTGAAATAATATTTAATTTAATAATAAAAAATAGTCCTTTATTTTAGCAATCGTGTTTTTAGCAAGTGGGTGGGCATGAGGGGCGGTTTCTGGGATACAACATAGAAAATAAAACATTCTAATACATCCACAAGAAAAAACCAAATACAACATAACAACTTCAACTATAGTTACACCAATTAAGACCAAATCAATGTAAAGCCACCAGATATTCACATCAAATATTTGATATAATTTCTTCTTCTCACTTGAAGACCTTGAAATTCAAATGTAAAATATATATACACACATATATATATTTGACTACTGCTTGATTTTAAGCTAAAAACTAAAAACTTGTCTCTTACTCAGTAACAGCAATTATTCAGTGTGCAATTATCTACAATTTATGCGCAACTTCAAGTGAAATTATATCCTTACATTTAAACATATTACAACCAAAGAAAATCAAGACGTTCTGGCTCAAGTCAAGACGAGAGTGGATTCTCTTAGAATCCCTCCTCTTCCTCTCACATGGCTCACAAATCAAGGCTCATACAACCTTTTTTTTATGTATTTAAAAAATTCACTCCCCCATATGAGAGGAAGAGGAGGGATTCTGAAAGAATCCACTCTAGGTCAAGACAGAATGAAGGGAGAAATAAATGAAAATGACATATAGAAGAATGACCTAGAGAGTATGTCCTTACCAACGATCTCTAGATCGTGTGGTATGGTTAGTGCCCTATGTGGCACCCAATCCGGATTCGATCCCGGCCACATGTAATAAAAAAGGAGAGAGAGAGGAAGAGAGAGAGAGAGCATGTCCTTTTATGGATAGGTTACACAGGGTTATTAATTGATCTATTTAATGGCGACCTAGCTGAAACCAGTTCCAATTGAGGTAGCCCTTATCAATAATTTCACCATTACAAAACCATCTCTATTAAAACAATAATGGAAAAAAAGTAAAGCCAATAATATTCAAAACAGAAGAAATCTACAGCAATCAGACAACCATCTCAAAGAGAAACGGAAAAAGATTAGAAACTCAGGTGACAATGTTTGATGAAATTTGAGAGCTTTACACATCTGTTGCGAAAAGCTGCAAAACCAGCTGACATAGTTTGGTGCAAAAACAGAAATGGTGTTAAGCTTGTGGGAAGTGGTCTTTTGTTCTTAGTTTATCCAGAGAATATCTTTATACATAAGGCAAGAGCACAGACAGCTTACTTACATATTTAAGGCTATGTAACTTTCTTGGTTCCAGTTCAGTTTTTCAGTTGTTTACTGGGATATCTCGTCATCCTCTCTAACATCATTATTCTACATTCAACTTTCAACATAAAACAGGGGAAAAGGTGGTGACAAGTGAATAATGCTGACATAGAACTCTTATTAATTCACTGCCCTGGAGAAATTATTGGAGTTCTTAACCATGACAAGAGGGGTTGATTAAGTGTCATTATTTCGTAATTAACTTATAATGAGAACTAAAATGAAAGGACAGCACGATTTTGGTGGAACACACAGCCCATAGCTTACTTCCTGAAGGGAACACACAGCCACAGCCCAGACACGATTTGGAAGTCCTCACTAATTTACACACCACAACGAAGGGAACACACAGCCCAAATTGAATAAATGTTCTAGCTTAGTGAGAATCGAAAGACAGAGATGAACAAGAGCAAAAGGAAAATGAGAGAAATCAGAGACACAGAGCAAGAACCTGTGCTGTTGCTTTGTACTGCCCCCACCCACACTGAGGAAGAGAGAGTTTGAATAGGGGAGGGATTAAAGATACGAGTTGCGCCGACCGGTGACAGAGCTTCGACTTCGATGGAGAGAGGCGGAGAGAAGATGGAGATGGAGCTTTGAGGCCGGCAGGCTGCAACGACCGACCAGTCCGACGGAGAGGGGAGCACCGGAGCAGCCGACGAAGGAATGAAGAGTTGAAGAATGAAGACGATTGACGAAGGCTACGCGGCTGAAGAGGAGGGGGAAGTCTGAAGGGTACGGTTAGATTAGGCAACCATCGATTTTGATCTGAAGTCTGAAGGGTTACGGTTAGGATGTGTTTGGATATTAATTTACGGGGTTTATTTAGTTTCACAAAGAATTTAAGTAATTTATTACTCCACAGTTTTAGTTATATGAATCTTTTGATTTTTTTTTTGAGAATTTTGAAAAAGTTAATTATATTATTTAATTAAATTATATGTTATATTTTATTATATTATATATTAGTTGATAAGTCAAATAATATAGTTAAAGAAAAACAATAAATTTTAACTCCTTACAATCATTTAATTAGTTTTTTAAAAATTCTCTAAAAAAGTCATTATGCCCTTATAATTAGGATTAAAAGGAGTATAAAATATGTGTTTGGATAGAAAATAAAAGCTATTTTATAGCTTTTGGAGCATCAAAACATGAAGCTCAAATTTAGAGCTTTTGTGGCGGCAAAGAGAATGGGGGAGGAGAGAGAGAAGGTCAAAAAGGTTATTTAATTGAATTTTCTATAGAATTGATATATCAACTATCTCAAAATATTTTAAACTGACTGTCATTAGTCTCTAAATAATTCATAGGTACTTTCCAATTTTTATTACATATTATCTTTATATTTATTATTGGTTTGGCCACAAATTACAACTATACCATTATATTTCTTAAATTCATATTTCTAGATAAAATTTTCACCCAACTTTGAAAATTTATATCTAATTGTACAAATATCTAATTGAGGTGATTTCAAAGCTCAAATATCCCTTATTAAGTTTAATTTTAGTGAAAAAATACTTCATTGGTGCCATTGGATGGTGCCATTGGAATTAGAAAATTCCTAATAATTTCAATTTTGAACACTACTGTAGAAACTGGTGATTTTCACTGGACAAAATTCAAAAATTCATATCTCTTAACATATACATTCAAATCATGCAAATAATATATCAAACTAAATCTTGACATATCTACTTTTAGAATGAAAATTTTCATGATTTTCAAATATCATTTGTCTAAGATAAACTAATATACAATAAAATTGTCACCAATCTCATTCCAGATATTAGCCAAAACTTAGGAAATTTGGTGAATAAAATTTTGAGATGTTACACATCTCTTACTTATTTTTAAACAAAATGAATTCTTTTAAAAATTTCATCATAAGTCGCTTTTCTATTTATCATCCAAACATGTTTCATAAAAAAAGTCATTTCTGCAAAGTCACATCCACACACAACAACTTCTGATAAATTGCTTATTTTTATGAAGTTACTTCTAATAAACCCATCAAAAAAATAAGTCATTTAAAATAAGTTACATCCAAATGGGCCCTAAAAGGGCATGTTTGAAAAGGAGGGGAGGAAAACTGAGATTCTTCCCTAGCTTGGTTTGAAATTTTAGAGAGAATGAAGGAAAAATGGGGCCCTTTCTTTCTTACACTTTTTTTGTTTTGGCTCCTTTTAAATTGAGTTGTTTTGGAGGGGAGCCATATTTTGTAAATAATTTGTCCCTTTCTATTTTATGATATTTCATCTTTACACCATGTTTAAAAAAATAAAAGAAACTCATTTATTCACTTAATCACATAAATGATCAAAAATATATCATTTATATAATTTAAATATGTAAAATATAAAATCTAAAATTAAGGATAACATGGTATATTAGTTATTATCATCTTTCCCATCCCCTTTTAAACTGAACAAATTATCATTAAATATCACTCACTTTATTCGCTTCCTATCAAATCAAATAAGGTAATCTCCTCCCTCCCACTCTCCCTCTCTCTCCATCCCTCCCCTCCGTTACATCTCATCCCTTTAAACCAAACAGGCCCTAAAAGAGTGAAGAGTGAAGATTTTGTCCTCTTTTTTTTTTTAATAATCAACTTAATAAACCCAAGCACAGGGCTAACAAGCTTATTGATCCCCTTAGGCTTAGCTTGTTAATTAAATCAAGGCTTAAAAAAGGCCTTGGCCTAACTTTTTATATTAACAAGTAAGGCCTGACATGCTTTTAACTTCTAGACCATAGGCCCCTAACAAACTTATTAGCCTGTTTTCATCCTTATTTGTTACCATATTCTATGAAAGATTAAGATTACGAGAATATGATGAGAATATATCAATAAAAAATAAGAAGTGTCACTCAAAGTAGAACCTGGGGAGAGATAGATATAGAGAAATTATTGTGTGGACTAGTTCACCACATTATTTGTGGTCTAACCAATTAAAATACAATAATTCAGCAAATGATTTGGCACCTCCTGAATATTAGTTGGCATATTAATAAAATAAAAAGATTTTATAAGATTCACCTTTTCATTATTTATGAAATCTTAATTAATAGATTCATTTATTTTAAAAAAATAAAAATATGAAAATCACATGCAGCCAACTACGATTTATGTTCGCTAAGTTGTTGTATTTTAACTTATCAAACCATAAATGACATAGCGAATTAGGTCACACCAAAATTTCTCACATGTATAACCCCACAATTGGAAAGATGACATCCAAGCTAAGTTGGATAGCAACAACCTTATCATTATGTTAGTGCTTACCTCCTTAAAAAATACATTAAATATATTTATAATTATTTTTATATTTTAAAATAAATTAAGGAAGTTTAGTTTGATTTTAAAATATAAAATATTTATATTAACGGTGTAAAATTAAATTAAACATGATATACACATTTATTTCATTGTAAAATTAAAAAGGAATAAAATTAAAATAAATCTTGATCTTCATCAATATTTAATTGCAAAACCACTATTTAAATTTGATGAGCTACGTTAGATGAAAGGTATTATGATAAGTGGACCAAAAATACATTTAATTGAAACTTAATATAAATTTAAAGGATTAAACTATATAGCCGTTTACAAATCAAAAAATTATAAATATATAGAGGGTTGAACAATATCTTTTTTCAGGGAAAATATATTTATTTATTTATTTAATAAGTTTTAATTTTGATCCATGTATTTTTAACCGTTTTGGTTTTAAATCCCTGCAAGTTTTGATTTTGGTCCATGTAAATTAACTCTTAATGAAATGACAAACGTTTTTAATGAAGATATACTGTAAGGACTAAAAACGACAATTTAAAACTATAGGGATTAAACCAAAATTCTATTAAACGATAAAGAATAACAATATAATTTACTCAAAATAGGAATGTTGCATCTGAATCAAACCTTGTTTGAGTATCAAGAGAAACAATTAAAATAAGTTAATTCAAACACTAGGGATAGAAATAGGTCAGGCTAATCCATCGTCCGTGGGTTCAACTGGCGAGGGGGTTGGATACGCTTACAAATGGAGTAGTGTTCGATCCCTGGAAAGACCACTTAGTTGTGGTTTCAGTCGCAGCGCTTAGGGAGGCATCCTAGCTCCAGGGTGCCTAAATTAACGCTTGAGGATAATTGATAGCTCGCCTTACCCAACATTAGTATCACCTAGGAGGAATAGAGATTTCGCTCTGCCCTTAGATCGTGGGTGAGCCTGACCCCTTTTCAAAAATTCATATATATATATATATATAAAGAAATAGGTCATACCTCTATTAGGGGCCTACTGCCTAACCTATATAAGATCTAATTTAATCTATTTAATAAATAAATCAAGTCCAAGTTCAGGCATATTTTCAGACCTCTTTAGGTAAACATATCAAGCCTAGCCTATCGTCATATTTAACTTTTTAAATGTATACAGTTACGTAAGTATTATGTAGGATAGACAAGTTTCCACGTAATAGCCCCCACAAAATCCCTGGTTTATATGAAAACTATTGACTATCATTATACCACCGCCCACCACCCAATTTTTCTTTTCTCTCATTTTTTTTTATTATTTATTTTGCTCCAATACTTATTATCCTCCAATCATTCGTAAAACTGAGACTATTTTTTTTATTAATAAATTCACCGCAAAACAGTAGTGTATAAATATTGGACGTATTCTCTAGTGAAGGAAAGCCAAATTCACAAGCTTCTTTATCTTATTTATATATTTGTGCCAGTGGGACGGGTGTGTTTATATATACATCTAACATTAATCAAAAATTATAGATACTGAAATCTTTGTGATTTTGGACCACATTTGTTTTGACAATATTTGTCATATGCTTCATTCATTTACAGCTGTGACAGATCTTATTAATCAGTGCATGTATATATATACATAGGAGTATATTAGTATATCCCCAAATTTCTCATGTTTACACTTGTTTCCTTTGATACATTTTTTTTTTTTGCCAAGTCCTTTGATACATTGTACACACTCTGTTTCACTTATTCGTTCCCTGTTCTGCCATCTAAAATTCATGTCACTTCTAGTTGTTATATATTACTTCTATACCAATTATAAGACTCTGTTGACATTTTTTTAAAAAAGAATTAAGAAAGGTCATTATATTATTTTAAGATTATAAAATTTATCATTTTTCTTTAAATTATATTATTAAACTTTTAAAATATCATGAAGGATTGTAAATAAACTTGAAGCATTATATATAAATTTGGAGGTATAGGCCTTAAAGACTATTTAAAAGTTTATAGTTTAAGTAAGCCTTTAAACAAATTTTAGGCCTTATATGGCCTTTTGAAGGCAGTCTCAAGCCTTAAAAAAAGTGTACATTTAAACTTTAAATCTATGTTGCAGGCTTATATCTATTTAAGTAAAGTCTAACTCAACTTAACTTATTTCTATCTTTGCCAAGCAGCCACTTAAAAAATATATATAGAATTGCAAAAATGTTGTATTGGTTTCTAGACCGTAATATACTCACACACATGTATGGGTGCATTAAAACTTAGATATATGTTGAAGCTTTTAATATGTGCCTTTCTAAATGTAAACTGAAATTTTATTAATTAAAAAAAAATGAGAGATTACATTAGCCACAAGTACTTCCTTCATTGGGAATATTCAGCTAGCTAGCTAACTGATCTGTAAGGGTTATGGTACTTAGCTAACATGGCGAACCATCACTTGTCAATCTTTACATAGGTTAATAGATTTTTTATTGTAAACCAAGCATCTCTGCAATCATTGCGGAATAATAATAAGTGAGAAAAAGATAAATAAATACCCTTTAAATATTAAAATTATTAAAAAATGACTTAAATTTGGTAAATGACAAATGAAGGGATATAATCAAAACTCAACAGAGAATAACTAAAATTGAACAGATAATGACTAAAATAAAATGACTGAAGTTCAATAAAAAATGACTAAAACTGACTAATTTTCTGCACCTCATTTATCATTTACTAAATTTAAGTAATCTCTCAAAGGTTTTTATATTTATATGGTATTTATTTGTCTTTTTCTCATAATAAGTTTTCACCTAAAACCATAAATCCAAACAACCGCTTCTACTATTGCCTATCATGGAATCATTTACTTCTATAATTTAACAAAGCCTACCTCTATGGCATTTGTACTATTCTCTGGTAAGAAGTCCCAGCAATAGAAAGTGCAGCTCTTCAATAGATCCGGATCAAAGCAAGTATTTAGGTGATCCCTCGCAGTCTCGTCACCAAACAGTTGGTTGAGAGAATATAATATATTACGTCTGCTCCTAATTATAAACCCTAGTTAACTATTTTTAAAGAAATTAAAGAAGTAAAATAACATATGTTGTGTTTTATTATATTATATATTCGTTCATAAGTTAAGAAAAATTATTTTTTTAAAGAAAATGATAAATTTTAATACTTTAAAATAATGTAATTAATTTTCTGGATTTTCTAAAAAAAATATATTGGGTCTTATAATTAAGACCAGAGGTAATATATATTTATAAATATACTATGTATATTTTGCCATATAACGTATGTCATATTTGAATATGTTACATGTGGGAAAAATTTTCAGCCTCCACTAACAAACGTGGCACACGAATATTGACCTATATTGTGATATCAGAATCTCCTAGTTTATTTATCTCTAAGACGCAACACAAGAACATGTAAAATAAGTTAGTTAATTAACACAGTTTTAGAATGGTTATTGTTTTTTTAACTGGGGGTAGTTTCCCTCGTGTAAACTTTCAATTACGTTAAGGAAAAACATAAAAAAAACACTTTGCATGATGAAGTTTACTAAAATTACATGTAAAAAATTTTCATCAACGATTTTTTTAAAAATTATTTAAGGGTGTGTTTGGTTTAATGGAGGGAAGGGAATGATTTTATTTTACTTTGTTTGGATTGATAAAAAGGTGGGGGAGGGGAGGGATTTTAATAATATAAAAAAGATAATCAACAACATAAAAATATAATCAATAGAAAATAAAATAGACACTAGCCAATATAAAAGTTTTTAAAGTGTACTCCCTTTGTTTCTATTTATAAGACTCTTTTGGAGAATCTTAAGAAAATCCTAAAAAAACTAATTATATTATTTAATAATATCATATGTTTTGTTTTATTACATTATATAGTAGTTCATAAGTCAAATAATATAATTTGAAGAAAAACAACAAAATTTAATGTCTTAAAGGAATGTAATTAGTTTTCTTAAGATTTTTTTATGATTCTCCAAAATAATCTTATAAATAGAAACGGATGGAGTATGTAGCATATAAAGAAGAATTAATATTTGTCATGTAAAAAAAATTTTACCCGAAACTTGTAAAATGTATGCATTAATTTATTTTTGAATTAAAAATATATATAAAGTGGTAAAAAAATACAATATAGTATGATATTAACAATGTATAACATAAATATAAAAGGGAGACAATCTATACATATTTTTTAAAAAAATAAAGATAATATTCATGTTAATTAATAAAAGCTAAAATATAACATTTTTTTCTAAATTCCCCCAATTTTGGAGAGGAGGGTTAGGAGGGGAAGTGTGGGAAAATTAAAATTTTCCCTCTCTTTCTAAAATTTTATATTATCCAAATAAAGGGAAGAGAGCAAAATTCCCTAATTTCCCTCCCCTCCACTCCCCTTATACCAAACACCCCTTAAGTTGAATAATATGTAAAAGTTAAATGTATCGACCCACATTTTTAAAAATGTATCGTCATTAGTTTAATTTGAATTAAGAGTGCGAGTTCATTTATTTCCCATTGAACATGCTGAGTTTAATTCTTGCAAGACACAAATACCAATTTACAAATTTTGGAAGCATCCGAATTTTTTTTAAAAAAAAACGATTCAGTATTAATTAACCTTTTTTTTTTGCCAACAGTGTTAATTAACTTACAAGTCAAGTAAGGTTAAATCATTTAATTTCTCTTTGAATCTGCCGGGGTTTTTTTTAATAGGTAGTTAATTTTGAATACGTCTTAGTTAGTTTCTTGGATTAACAAAATAATAAATACTACCTCATGTCCTCGATAAAAGAATTGATTGAGAAAGTTAAATAAATTATTTAGCATATGTTACATGATTTCATTAAAATATTTATCTTTATTATTATATATGAGTTTATAAATCAAATAAATTAGTTTTTAAAAAATAATTATAAATACTTTAAAATAATTTATTTAACTTCAATTAATTTTTTTACATTAGTCAAACTGGAGCTTATATTAAAAACACAAGAGAGGAACAAATACAATTTGACTCAAACTCTCCTGTACTTGATTATCCTATTTTGTTTTTAGTTGGGAATAAAGGTGTGAGATGGTATAGAAGGAAATCAAGGATCCAGGGGTTGTTATCAAAGACAAAGATAGAAGAATCAGAGGTGGTTTTCTGATATAAAAAGTCCTCTTCCTATCCCTATCTCAATTTCAGCCATTCAAATTCAGAGAGAGAAAGAGCTTTTGCGTGTTCAATCGCAATCAAATCATTATTTTCAGTTTTCATTTGCAAGTTTAGTCCAATACGTAATATTCTTCTTATATAGCATTTACCCTTTTGATGCGCATATACATGCATACATACATATATATAAATATATATATATCATCTTCTAGTTATAGCTTCATCAGTTTCTTCTCTCAACCATCCCTCCTCTGTTCTTTTAGTGAGCATCTCTGTTTTCTTCTTCATATTGTTCTTACGCTTATTGTCTCATGAGACTATCAGTTAATCATTAACCTTCAAATTACTTTATTTTCATGTTCATTCTGTTCGGAGGATGCCAATTGGGTTTTCTTTTTTGAAAGATATAAAAATGAAACGAGGCATGATCTTGTGCTGTCAAATTCTTCTCCTACCATGAAATAAAAACTTGTGATAGGAGTTACAAAAATGGCATCAATTGGTTTGTATAGTTATTAATCATTATACCTTTTGTAGAAGTGCCTTCTCAGATCTCACAGAACACACAAACACACACAAAACTTGAACTTTGGGCTTTACAGCTTGTGTGATTATAGTGACAGGTTGGCATTGAACATATGTTGTTCATAGATTAGTATGGTGTACATTCTGGTGTCCTTACTTTTGACCTGTAGTATAAGGATTTCTTTTAAGTTGTTTTAAATCTTTATTTGGTTGTTTTTATCACCGTCTAATATGTTGTTCAATGATATATAGAGCTATTGAACTTAGTTGAAGGTATGGCCGTCTCTTATGGTGATTTAGAGAGAGGAGAGGTAAGGATTCATGAGAGTTTGGAAGAGCTAAAGACTGATTTGGCTGACTATATTGCTGAAATATCAGAGGCTGCTGTAAAGGAAAGGGGAGTGTTTGCCATTGCTTTATCTGGAGGCTCTCTCATCAGCTTAATTAGGTATTGTATCGTTGAAGTTTCCGGGCTTGAATCTTGTAAAATGCACTCCACCTAAACTATAGAGAAAGATAAACCGAAAAACTGTTTTATGGGGTTCCTATTTTCAGAAGTAGAACCCACCTTTCTATTAGCTCGTTTAGATTTGCTTATGATAAACATATTTACGTAGCTAATGACCTTATAGTCTGGTATGGAAGCTCTTATCTCTTGTAAGTGGAAAGTCACAGATTCATTTATATGAACAAAACTTTTATCATATATTTACTTCATAAATCGTAAAATCATAATTGAAAAGTTAGGTTGAGACTTTAGAACATCCATCCAAGTAAGCATTATATATATTTCTCTTTTCACTTTAGGTGAAGTGCTTTTCCGCAAATCAAAGTGCAATGTTTCTCTGCAAGTTTCTATTAGCAAATTGGTTTTTGGGTTTAACATTTTATGATGGAAAACAGCAAACTCTCAGAAGCTCCTTATAGCAAGACAGTGGAGTGGTCCAAATGGTATATCTTCTGGGCTGATGATCGTCTTGTGGCAAAAAGCCATGCAGATAGCAATTATAAGCTTGCAAAAGATTGCCTTATGTCCAAGGTTGTACCTTCCATTAATCCAACTATATCTTGCTCCATCTTTTATTTTTCTTCCACAAAGAATGTTTTGATACTCAGAATAAGTTATGAATAGCCCAAATCTGGTTTTTGGATTACCATTAAAGTTCTAGATTCTAGTATTGATTAAGGACTCAATCTTTGTAACATTAGATTTTACTTCAAGGTGGTCCATCTTTTTTTAACTGTTCATTTACTTAATCACTCACTGTCAATGCTAAATGCTTTCTGGAAGGTACATGGCAAAATTTGCAGTTTAGGTCTTGTTTGTAATACGTACTTTATGATAATTGATTGTCATGGTGTGAGAAAGGTAGAGGCTGTTATATACATTATACTTCCTCCGGTTCTAAAAATAATGACTAAATAATACTCCCTCCGTTCTTATTTATAAGACCCAGTTGACTTTTTTGAAAAATCTTAAGAAAATCCTAAAAAAGCTAATTACATTACTTAATCATTTCATATATCATATTTTATTATATTATATATTAATTCATTAGTCAAACAACATAATTTGAAGAAAAATAATAAATTTTAATATCTTAAAGTAATGTAATTAGTTTTCTTAAGATTTTCCTAAGATTCTCCTAAAAAGTCAACTGGGTCTTATAAATAGGAACGGAGGTAGTATGTTAACTTCATTCTCAAATTTAGGATATCGATCCACTGTGTCCCATGAATTTATATTTGTTCCCCCAAAGTACACGTCATTAAAAAAATGACACTCTTAACAAAACTAATATTTGTTACAAGTAACTAACTTAACTAATTTCCTTTACTCTCATAAATTAGTTATCTGATTTCTATATTAAATACCAAAGGAAATACTTTATAATTAGATATTCATTTATTTTCTGTTAGCAGGTGCCAATCATCCCAAGTCATGTGCATTCCATAAATGATTCAGTATCAGCAGAAGAGGCTGCTGATGAGTATGAGTTTCTAATCAGACAGTCAGTAAAGAATCGCATAGTGAGTGTATCAGAAACAAGTGATTGCCCCAATTTCGATTTCATCCTTCTTGAATTGGGTGTGGATGGCCACGTTGCATCTATATTTCCTAATCAGCCAGCTTTGAAGGAGAGGGAAGAACAATGGGTGACTTTCACTACTGATTCCTCCAAACCCTCTCATGAGAGAATCACATTCACCTTGCCTGTTATCAATTCTGCATCAAACATAGCAGTGGTTGCCACAGGTGATAGTAAAGCAGAGGCAGTACATTTGGCGGCTGATAGTATAGGGCCAGAGTGCCCTGTAGTACCGGCAAGGATGGTCCGGCCAGTGAAGGGTAAGTTGGTTTGGTTTTTGGATAAGCCAGCTGCTTCAAAACTTGAACCTTCCCAGATGTCCAATCAGTATGAGCTATGAAATGCCTTGCAAATGTTGCAGAAAGTTGATATATATATATATATATATATGGTTATGGCATATAAATGTTGATTCTTGTAGAACCTAACTATATTATTGGATTAAGAAAAAAAAGTTCAACATTCTGATTTTCCTTGCTCTATCATGGGGGGTTGTTTGGTTTAATTGCAGCTATCAATTTTCTGGTCCCTCAAATAATGAAATAAGTTAACATACATTTTGATCTTTCAAAGGAGGTATGTTACATTAATTTGATCATCAGCAGAAACATAATAATCAAGTCAGCATGAATTTTTTTGAAAATCACATCAACTTAAACCCAATACTGGATTTAGGTTCCAGAGGCATCAAAGTGAACTAAAATTGTCAATCTCCTTTACTTGACCAACCTTTCAATGTAAACGAGTGTAACCAAAATTTTAATATCATGAAACAGGCCAAAAGTTATCCTTGAAACAAAGAAACATCTGTTGCAATAATTGACTTTTAGTAATGGGGGAAAATTAGGTGTACTTTTACTTCTTACGCAAGTATAAAAAACCAACTACCACTGTGATGCCGAGAATGGCCACAGGAACAGCCATATATTGCTTTGCCAACTGAAAGAACTTCTCCGAAGAAGCTGTGGCTTGACTGTTGGAGGAAACAGGTGGTGCAGTGTCATCAAGCTCGCCAATGAAAAACTTCTCCATAAGTTCTCTGGCATCTTTGCTGTGGCCAGCGTCCTCAAATTCATCTGTTGCATCTTTCCCTTCATCAAAGTAAAAAATAAAAAGATGTTTCAATAATTTTTACATTGCACAAGACTTAGTTGAATGACATAGTTTAATACCAGTAGAACTTTTAGAAAGAAATACTGGAAATATAGGGTGAAAAGGGCAGCCTAGTGCACAATGCTTTCACCAAGTAGGGTATGAGGAAAGATATCCACATAAGCCTTATCCCCACCAGTGGAGAAGCTGGTTCCAGTATTTGAACCCATGATAGCGAAAAAAAATTTAAAAATTAAGAATTGAATATGAAATATGACAAGATACACAAAAAGCTATTGTGAAGTGCCTTGTTTCTTATTTGTGGAAGTAAGATATATTGATACATAATATATGAGAGGAAGCATAAGTACCAGTTGCAAGAAGGACTACTTCATCTCCCCCAGGATGATCATCCAAATATGAGCTCACATCATATACCTGCATTCATAAATCATCATCATTTTACAAATAGAGACATGATAGGAAGAGGAGAGAGGCCGGACATCCAGAATCTAAAAGCAAGTGTACACTTCCTACGTTCCCTGTTTAACATAAGATAAGATAATAACAAGTTTGCAACAAGAGAATGAAATTAAACCAAAAACGTATGTCAGATTATTTTTTTTTAAAAAAAAAAAAAAAGATATGCAAGCAAGGTTAAGAATTAGCTGCACTTCAAAATGTCATCCTCAAACATGCAGCAGCCACCAAAGTATAAGCAGCAAATTGCAAATTGCAAAGAATCACTACTTCATAACAAGATAACAAATAAAATGAGAAATCAATAGCTATAGGTAAAATAAACTATCATCCTAAAAAGCAGCAAACAGACTGTTGCTCCTGACAACAAACAGTGAGCAATCATCTAAGGTACAGACCAGCACTTAACCTCTCCTGATCCTTCACTCTGCCAATAAAAACTCCCCTCCAAAAACAATCATGGATGGTGAAGATACACAGATGGAGTTGTAATGACTGGTAGAAATGCTTAAGTTGTGATAGTATTCCAAGCTTTGATGTGAAAACTTAAACTTTAGGAAGTCTCGTGACTGACTAGAATTCTGTCATCAGGGGAGAAAAGGGAAAAAAATAGAAATTTTTTATTCGTTGAAAAAGTCTTTAATAGGGCATCTCATGTAACTACAAAAACATAAGGGAATATTATTCTCTAATTTAGAGACAAGTTCTTATTCATATCAGAAGCTACTTGACACCATATAATGTTACAAGCCGTTGCAGGCATATGAAAGAAGATGCAGAAACAATATATATACATATATCCAAGTATTATGTATGTATCTATACGTATAACTCTCATATATATATAGCTCACATTTAAAAGTAACTGCTACGGTTTTGATGAAACTAATTTATTAAAACATAGGTTTCCAAGAGGCGGTGGCAACATTCAGTCGTTCTCAATCGCAGTAACATTTATATGGCAAAGAAATAGCAAATAATTTAGGAAAGAATATAATGGAAAAAAGGATGACATTGGAAAAATGATCAGGAAAGAAATGATTTGAACACAAAACTGAGAACGAAATGCAGACAGGAGGCAAGGGTAATCGAATCGAATGATATGATGGTTTGCTATTGGCATTATTAAAAGTAATCGGACATAAACCCTTGACAATCCATAGATCACAGTAGAGAGAGATAGGCCTCAGGGGAGGCGCAGGAACTACACAAGTAGCAATCCACAAAAGCTATTACATAATTTTCTCACGTAAATATATACAAGGCAACCAATGCTTTTCATAAATAATCATTGAACTTCGCTATCTTGGCTGAAAAAATGCCATAAAAATATCCAAGAGCCCAATAATATTGAAATTTTCAGCTGTACCACATTCAAAATCCAATCATTAGGTGCAAAACACCTTCCACTTTTTCTTAAAATTTCAAATACACGAAAACTCAAAATTTCCAGTGCAGAGCTTAACAAGTCCAAACAGATTCAAAGGGCCAAGCAATGCCTCAATCCTCAAGAAACCAACAATAAAAATTTGCCTGCTCTTACTGTGTTATAGAATGTCAATACTCAACGCTAATCACTTCTCCTTATACATGACCCATCATAATAGGAGTAAAGAAATACCCATCAGAGCGAAAGATACAATTTAGGCGAAAAATCTTACCTTGCCATCAATAACGACCCAGCAGTCATCTTTGGTGTTATGCTGAGAAGCCTCTTGCATGGTATAAAGCTTTGAAATGGTTGGCATGTTTGCGAGTCTTTTGGCCTTTGACGCTTCAGAGTTGAGAGGGAGAGCTTCGCAAATGGGAGGAGGCAGAGAAATGTAAAGCAGCTCTTTTTCCTCTGACTACCGCTGCCTCCCACCTCGCTTCTTTAACCAACCCAATCACCCCTGTTTGAATTCTTGGTCATCAAGCCACGATCAATCCGCCTGCTCATAATTTATGGGCCCAAGGCCTAAATTCAGCTGAGAATGGGCTTGGCCCTCTTTTTAGCCCATTATGAGAGAATTGGATTATAAAATTATTAAAAAAAACAATTGCACAGGTTTTGTTGTCTTGACCTAATACTGACCATTTAACCGATTGAGATAGGATGTGTTTGGAATGAAGATTGTAATCGTTATTTTTAAAAAAGTAAAATTGGGTAAAAGTAAGATTGTATAATTTAATTTATGTTTGGAATAAAGATTATAGAAGTTACTTATACAAAAGTAAAACTTGTTTAATTGAAATTTTGTAAAAGTAACTTTTGATGGAAAATGACTGAAATGAGTATGAATTATATTATATAGATATCACACACATATATCTAAATATATTGTGATATTTATACTATCTCTGATCTTAATTATAATACCTAGTTGACTCTTTTCTCTTCCTTAATCTCTCTAAAAAAAACCAAATGAGTCTTATAATTAGGACCAGAGGGAGTCTTATTACATGTAAATATAGTATGATATTTATACTGCCTCCAGTCCTAATTATAAAATCTAGTTGATTCTTTTGGCTTCCTTAATCTTTCCAAAAAAACACAACTGGGTCTTATAATTAGGACTGGAGAGAGTCTTATTACATGTAAATATAGTATGATATTTATACTACCTCCGGTCCTAATAATAAGACATAGTCTCAAAAAAACTAAAAAGAAGGTGTGATGAGAGAGAGAGAATGGGATTGGTGTATTTTTTAAATGGTGTTAATTGCAATTTTTTGACCATCAGTGAGATCAATCTAAGTAAAAGCACCCAAAGCTTTGCTTCTACTTTTAGAAGCTTTTCATCTTGAAGTAAAATGGTTTCTATCGGTGGCCCAAACATGTCATGTTGCTGGCCCAATTGCAATTGCACATTTGCCCACCTAATCGTTGTTCAATCGCCTGTCCTAACATGCTCTTGCTTAACCGTGAAACCGTGATTAATAGAGGTCAGTCTGAACATTGTTTAGAACAAAAATTGAAAAAATGATTTTTAGAAAGATAAGATTGAATAATCTGATTTGTATTTGAAATAAAGATTTCATAAGTTACTTATAAGTTACTTATATAAAAGTAAAACTTGTTTAGTTGAAATTTTCAAAAATAATTTTTGATAAGAAATGACTAAAAATGACATGATAATTATAAGATAAAAATAAAAAATAAATTTTGAAAAAATTTAAAAAAAACTAAAAAAACATGTAATTAATAACATGATTAAATGATTTTTTAGGATTAAATAAGCCTTATATTTAGGATAAGAGGGAGTATATATTGCATATAAATATATTTCAAAGTTAAGGAAGCAAAATAAGTTTTTTAGAAAAGTTAAAGAAGCAAAATAAATAACTTAATTATATCATATGTTAGTGTTTTATCATATTATATATTAGTTCAGAAATCAAATAAAATAGTTTGAAAAAAAAAATTTTAATGCTTGTAATTAGTTTTTTTAAAATTTTTTAAAAGATCAATTGAGTCTTATAATTAAAACCAAAATAATAAAATGTTGTTTTTCACCTATCAAATCGGTGGGAGAAGCAACATTTTATTGCTTCTTCAATGGACAATTGGCAATATGAACAATTGCACCTATGGTCCACCCAAACAACAATTTTTTTTTTTAAAAAAAAAACTTTTGGCTGTTGCAAAGGTGGGCAATTGGACAATTGGGCCTCCAATTGTCCTTCCAAACATGTCCAAAGTCTTAAAGAGTTGGTAGATAACTAGATCCTTCAAACATAATATCTTGTTTTCTATCAAAAAATAATTTAATTTAATTAAACTATCCAAAAATATTTATATAAAACTGAATAAAAAGTAATCGGAATACATCATTAATTACCATATTCCCCTCAAGCTGGCAGGAAAAACGGCTAACTTACTGCTTCATATTGTCTATAGAGAGCTTGTGGCTTTGGTGTTGATGATGGATAAGGTTTCTTTTTTCTTTAATGTTTGAATTTTTTTCTCAAATATTTATAGGAAAAATATATTCCAGCATCTTCATGCATTTGATAGAGGGTTAAGATTGCAAGCAGCACTGCTTTTATTACAAAATGGTTAGCTACATAGATAACACAATGCTATTATGATCTATTATCAATTAAATTTTTGAATTTCAACAAAAAGATCTTACTCAATAGTTTTATTGAGCTCTCTCTTTATTCTTCCTCTACCATTTTTTAAGTCTTAGAGGAAACACTTCTATTGGAAAAGACAATCTAAACTCTAAATCGAATATCGGATAATAATATAAGGGACTCAGCCCTACAATTGATTAACCATTCTCACTGGTGTATTTATATACAAACTACCTCAAATGAATTTTTGTAATTTTCTTTTTAATAGATGTCATTTTGATTATTCTTCGATGATTATGTTCACTAGACCTTATCCTTTCTTTTATGATAACACATTTATCTCAACATTCTTATCTTAGTTACCCCACTTTATACTCATATTATTTCTTCAAAGCTCAACATTCACTACAATAAAATATTGACAATCTTATAGTAGTGCAATAAACTTCTTTTTTACATGATTAGGACATAAAAGAATTAAAAAAATCACATAATTTCTTTCTTATATTGTTTTGATTGGTTATATCTATTCAATGGATGACAGTATAAGAGATTTACACTTAGTTATTTATTTATTTTTCCTCTTTAATGAACTCTCTATAGCTTAACACTATTTTCTTAGGAAAATGGCAATAAGGTCCTAAGGATATGGTTTAATATCATAATGATCCCTGTAAGTTGTTAATTTCACTGCTTATTTTATTAATTGTCACTACTTAATTATTACTAGGGATCATTGTGTTATTAGTTTCCATCATTGGGACTTTATTACCATTTTTTTTATTTTCTTTTTTGTATATGGAAGAGATGGTTTGTGAGAGAGAGAAGATATTGATGGAGCAACAAAGTAGTAATAATGGCGATCTGATATATATTTACATAAGAGCGAACATGCATGTTGGGTGCATGGGAGAATTGAGACACTTAGTTACCAAAGAGAATGACAAATAATTAAAGGCAATAAGAATAATATGTGATGACTCATCTCTTCTTCTTTCTTACAAAAGCTTCACAAGTTATAATTGCATATGTGGACCTATAACTGCATTAAAAAAAAAAAAAAGCTTATATTTTTACTTCTCGTTTTAACAAAGTGACTTTCTTCATCATCTTCTTCATTATTATTATTATTGTTATGATCACTGGCCTCTCACTAACATTATAAAAACCATCTTTTTCAATTTCAAATCAATTTATTACATGTGGCAAAAAGATTTTTTCGAGATTTCCCTTTTCATTGTAAATTAGTTAAACAGTTCTATATCATTATCCTTAATCATCCTTAGAATGTTCAATAGAGCATTACTTATGTTTTCCGCGATGTCACCAATTTATTTAGCATCATCCTCACTATAAATTATCACTTTAAAAATATGAAAAAAAAAGAAGATAATTTAGTACAGTTAATCAATAAAAAATGTGACTCATTTATGCTTAATAAAATCCTTGTGACAATAAGCACTTTGATCCTAAATGTTAAAAATAAATAACTAATTTCTAAAGATGAAGAAAATTAGTTAAATTAATTGTCTATATGAAAATTTTGTGTGAGTCTCCCTAAAATACACATTTTAATCAATTGCATTAAAACTATTACCCTCAATAGAAAACCCGTTCATATGTTGAATTAAGAGAGTTTGGGAACAAAATATTTTACTTGGTTCTTAATATAAAAGCCAGATAAATTTTCATAAAAAAATAATAATAAAATAAAAGCCAGATAAATAATTTGTAGATATTAAAAAAATAATTTACTTATTTTTATTAAATGAGAGTTGGTTGTCCTAAATTACCGTTTAAATAATGTGCATTAGAATTATCTCTTTATGAAACCACTGGATATATGCATTTAATAGAGATACGACATTGCAAAAAATATAATTAGAAATTTGGGAAATAGTGCCTTATATAAATTTATAAACAAAATAAAATCTCGTCTAGAATGAAATAATTATAAATTTAGAAGAAAAAGTAAATTCAGTTTTTACATTTAAAATTAAAGCTAACATACTCTCATATATCTTTTAACTCTTCCATTTAGAACCAAGAAAGATATATAACTACATAATCTTTAATTTGTAAATGATCTTCCAATTACCTTATCCCCATAATAAGCCACTAAAACCTGCAGAATCACTCAAACTTTTTTTCATCTATATACTCCCTTCAGTACTAATTATAAATACCCATTGACCTTTCTGAAGAATCCTAAGAAAATCTTAAGAAAACTAATTACATTACTTTAAAATATTCAAATTTGCTGTTTTTCTTCAAATTATGTTGTTTGACTTATGAACTAATATATAATGTAATAAAACACAATATATGATATAATTAAGGGCTTGTTTGTTATAACTTATTTTAGCCAAATAAGATCTTATGCACAGAGTATGAGAAAGACACATCTCACATATTTACTTCGTACTTCGTAATAAACTATTTATAAGTCATTCCAAACGAGCATTAAATATTATAATTAGTTTTCTTAAAATTTTTTTAGGATTCTCCAAAAAAGTCAACGAACCCTTATATTTAGGACCGAAGGGAGTATAAAAAAATATCACCATAAAAATAACACTCAGTAAGAGATGAAAACACGCACAGTCATTCAACAAATTGAAAATTAAGATTATGTATGCGCGCGAGCGCACACATAAAAGAAATTTAAAGGAACATTTGATGTTAGAAGAATATTCTTGAGGAGGATATACAGAAGTTCAGTCATATAAGGCTAATGCATATATATAATGAATATTAATGAGAGAGGTGATATTAATTAATACTCCTTTTAGTCCTAATTATAAGGTCTAGTTGACTTTTTTTGAGAATCCTAAGAAAGTTAATTACATTAATTAATCATATCATATGTTGTATTTTGTTATATTATACATTAGTTCATAAGTCAAACAATATAGTTTAAAGAAAAATGATAATTTTAATATCTTAAAGTAATGTAATCATTTTTTTTATGATTTTTTAAAAAAAGTCAACTGGATCTTATAGTTAGGATAAATAAGAGAGTATTATAAGGAGCAAGACATAATGTAGACACATCACATCTTTTTGGTGAATCAATCTTAATTATAATGTTATCTGTTGGTAAAGATGAGCCATCAACAGGGTTAGCTTTCTTATTTCCATGCCTCCAATGATAATATTATTATTATATATATATGATCCTCAAATTAAAATAGCATTTATACCTTGTTCTTGTAGAAAAATATTTTTATATTTATATTGAGAAAATATAAATAATATTCCACACTCGAATCATAACTTTTTTTTCATTTCATGGTGTATATCATTTTAGGCCAATTTAAAATCCTTTGACCAAAATGCCCTTGATCATCAAAATAAGTAAAAAGATTCTTAAATTAAGAAAGTGCAATTTTAAGGGGTTCACAAAGACAAGCATTTGCTTATTTTCCTTTGTCATCCATATCAGATTAGGTAATGTTTCAGTATACATATTTGGAATATCCAAATGTAGAAAGGCATACTGCATACCATAAAAAAAAAGTAGGTTTTGAAAATAAAAATCACACTTAATTTTCAGAAAATCATTGCCCAATGTATAAAACAATTTAACTATATACATTGAAAGTTAAATTTGATGTGAAATTAGGATGACATACCAACTCTAGTAGTATTATTCTAAGTAATTAAGCTTGAGATACATCATTGAGGATCTTCAATTAATTTTGCTTCATAACCACTTTGAAACAGAATGTATTTCATATACTCCGTATAACAAAACAAAAACAAAAAACCTAATTAGTTTAAACAAATTGGCAACGTTATTAACCACACAATTAATGATCAAGATTAATTCATAAAAGCCTCCAAATTAAAATCCTATTTTTAGACATATAATACGAGGAAATTTAATCTTAAAACAGATATACGAGCCTAGCTATCGAGTGCAACTAATTAAGTGCATGCTAAAACAAATTCTGATTATATTTATACCAATTAAAGAAAACCATAAAAGTGAGTAAATAGATATCCATAATAAGAACTGATTCAGGCACAATCGAACAATAATACAGACAAAACAAGATCTACATATAACACACGAAAACAAATGGGGGGGAAGAACATCGCTGTAACACCAATAATAATAGCTAAGGAAGATTCAGTAACATAAATTATGTTAGTATCGTTAAGATTAATAAGGAACATTTATACTTACAAAAATAGGTTTCCAGTGAGAGATGATGATCATAGAGTAGGTGGTGGGGGAGCAACATAGTTAGGCCTATTTAACATTAATGTACCTCCCATCTTTTTCTTCAGCACAGTCTTGTGTTTCTTCAGATTTATACACAGCAAAATAATATTTGCTCATCAAAGATTTGGGAGCAGCGTCATGCTGATGTCAATATCGCCATCATCATCATCATCAACAGTGGTTTTGTGTTATGGGTTGGGTTTGGCGTTTTGTGCAGTAATGGTACTGCTGAAATGGAATGATATAAGGTACAGAAGAAAAGGTGTGCCACCAGGAACAATGCGTTGGCCTGTCTTTGGTGAAACTTCAGGGTTTCTCAAACAAGGACCTGATTTCATGAAAGATAAGAGAGCTAGGTAAGTTTACCCTCTCTGTTTTTTCCCCCAGTTTCTAGGTGGTAGCCTTTTTTTTCCTTTCTAACATAAAAAGTTTAAGAAAGTTGGGTCTCGGGTTTACAAAGGTCAAAATAGATTTCATAGCTCAAGATTCTTTCATTATAAAAGGCACTTGCACCCATGTTCTTATAAGATATGATGAATTGTAACTTTTCCTTACTAACTTTTTTAGTGCCTTTATATATATATATATGGCTATTTCACTGGGTTAGATTTGAAGATTATCAAGCTCGATAGGGGATAGTAACTATTTTAAAAGTGATTTATGTATTCACATTGACTCAAACTCAAGACCTTATGTTTAAATGGCCAAAGTCCCTTTCACTAGGATCAACGCTTAATAGTTTTTTATAGCCTCTTTTTTAATGTATTTATTATAGTTGAACTTAGATGTGAAGTGATTCTTAAATGTTTTGTATAATCTCAGTACAAAAAACAAAGACTTTTGTTCTCTCACTGGCCCCTCCAAACCTTTAAAGGAAAGCAATGGGATATAGATTAACTTTCAGTATACAGTAGGAATTGTTCTTCACTACCATTAAAATATGTGATTTTTTCCCCCTTTTCTGTGGTTCAGCAAAGCCAAGAACTATTCTGTTGAGTGTAGTCAAAGAATGACAGCCAAAAAAAAACCAAAGAAAGAAAGAAAAAACATTGTGAGGTCCACTTGAGTAGGTTTTGTCTAGGCCATTTCTTCCTCCTTGAGGGCATACTAATGTGAAGTATTAGTGTTTATAAAGATGTTAAAAAAGATAACTAGAATATCTAAAGTCATTTTCAGATTCCACTTAAATAAAAAGTATCTTCTACCCATAAGAAAAAGATGAAGGCACCCTACTAAATATATACAGCCTTCTATGTCTGATGTTATTTCAAAATGGTTACACAGAGGCTTATTCATATTCTATGATGAGATCTATAAGCACACTAAACCATTAAATCTGTGTACCCAAAATTTTAAAGGCCATAAACAACCCTCTCAAAGGCAAATAAAGGACTTAGAAGGAAACCTAGAAAGTTCCCAACTTCAGAATTGAACTTTAGAAGCATACCCACAAGAAATCAAACACAGGCAAATATTTGGGAATACAGAGACACAGAAACCAGATGATAAAGAAAGAAGAGAAAGAAGAGCAAAAACCCATAATGAAGAATATTCAATTTTGTTTCTGAATTGTTATATATAAATATGTGTGTGTGTGTTCATATACCTTATCAGAATGCTGTTTCTGTAGGTATGGGAATCTGTTCAAGACTCATGCATTAGGGTCTCCTACAGTTATAAGCATGGATCCAGAAGTGAACAAGAACCTGCTCATGAATGAAACACAAGGCCTAATTCCAGGGTATCCTGTGTCAATGAGGAACATCCTAGGAAATAACAATATTGCTTCAGTTCATGGTGCCTTACACAAACGTATCAGAGGTTCAATGTTGTCTCTTGTTGGTCCACCTGCAATTAAGGATCGTCTCTTGAAGAGAACTGACCAGTTTATGAAGACCTTCGTTCACAATTGGGCTGGTCAAACCATTGATATCCAAGACAAAACCAAACAGGTTTATTAATTAATCTTCATGATTTTTGTATTTGATGAAATCTTATCCTCCATATGTTACTGGTCAGAAGGTCCTGATATTTTTTCATATATACATATTTATACGTCGAAAATATCAATACCCAAAATTAGGTCCTTCCAGGCAATAAAATTTTCAAACATGGATATTTCACCGATTTCCTCCAAAGTGAAACGTTATTACAGACTAAACCATCGCCTAAATTCCTTTTTTTCCTCGTTTTAGATGGCATTCTTTGTCTCAATGAAGCTGATTGTAGATGATGAGCCAAAATCTTTCCATGAGGCATTTAAAGCAAAATTTGACAACATATTGTTAGGAACAATATCCCTGCCAATTAATATTCCAGGAACCAATTACTACAAAGGACTTCAGGTAATATATATATACACAGAAAATTTCTCTATGATCATCACTGTTCTTATTCTTCTATGGATTCCAATTTGACCAATTTCTATGATAATATTCAGGCAAGAGAAAAGGTCAATACAGTTTTGAAGGAGCTTCTAGTCAAGAGAAGAGCTTCTGATGCTCCTCATGATGATATTCTTGACCAGCTTTTGAGATGGGAGGACCCAAAGTACAAGCTCAATGCTGCAGAAATAATTGACCAGATCATCACAATCTTGTACTCAGGTTATGAAACCGTGTCAACAACTACAATGATGGCCATCAAATATCTCCATGATAATCCAAAAGTCCTTCAAGAACTAAGAGTAAAAAGTCAAACACCCTTTCGAACTGATAGAAAATATATTCGTCATAAGAACTGATCAGTTCTAAATCTTAACCCATCACAATTTTTTTACAGGAAGAACATTTTGCAATCCTAGAAAGGAAAAGATCAGATGAACCACTCACTTGGGAGTTCTATAAGAGCATGAGTTTGACTCGCGCAGTACATATCTCTTTGCTTCATTGTTAAGATTGGTTGCTAAGTGTGTAGATTTTCATTAAATTATGTGTGTTTATAAGATACTCAAGTCACTAATTGGATCATGCAGGTGATTCTTGAAACCTCCAGATTGGCCACCGTTGTGAATGGGGTACTGAGAAAGACCAATACAGATGTAGAACTGAATGGTAAAATTTGCAGTTGTTTACATATTTTCATGAAGCTTTCCTGAGATAGGTCTGGTATGTAATATTACTGACAATGAAATATGGTTTTACTGGCTACATGACAGGATTTAAAATTCCAAAAGGATGGAGAGTTTATGTGTACACAAGGGAGATAAACTATGACCCCTTCTTGTATCCAGAGCCTTTCAGTTTTAATCCCAAGAGATGGCTGGTGAGTTTTTGCTTGATCACTTGAGTAAAGAGACTGTTCAGCATATAAAATGAAAATCAGAAAGGAATTCCCACAAGGAAGTTCTTTCCTTTAAACAATTTTCCGATGGGTATCAGATTGGAATGTAGTAGTCAACCAATCCACTTAAATACTTTATTGATTATATTAATGACTTTATAGCTTAATGGTATGGATGCTCCCCTATAAATAAGAGGTTGCAAGTTCAATCCATCTTATAATTCAAAACGTTAGTGCCTGCCCTTATAAAAAATACTTTATTTAGTATTACATATTGCTCAATATCAAACACAATAACAATACTTTCCATTGCTTTCTTTTTTTACCCCTTTTCCTCCAATCCCTTTTCCATGTACAAAATATAGTCTTAAAGGCAAGGCAAAGGATTTTTTGATTAATGAATATCTTGATGAAATGAATGCAGGAGACAAGTTTGGAGGCTCACCATCACAACATGCTGTTTGGATCAGGACTTAGGATATGCCCAGGAAAAGAATTGGGCATTGTTAAAATCTCTCTTTTCCTTCATCACTTTGTTACTAAATTTAGGTTAGTGCACTTTCTTTCATGAATCTGCAAATAGCTACTTTTTTCCTTTCTGTTTTTTTTAATATTTTACTGAGCAAAATCAAGAATGCATTATTGATGGTTGATTTGATGTTAGGTGGGAAGAAGAGGAGGGAAATGAACTTCGCCAGTTTCCAAGAGTTGAGGCACCAAATGGATTAAACATAAGGATCACAAAGTACTAGAAAACCAAGCATTGAACTAAGGGTATGAGGCAAATAGTTAAATTATCGATAAAAAAATTCCTAAATCAAAGGTTTTCTTTATTTGAAAAAACAAAATCCGTTTGTTTATGAGAAGTTAATGTAGTAATGTATTAGTGTTATGTTTCAACTTGCAAGACCTGTAATTGTTTCACTGTCTAAAATAATAAATCTTGTTTTACATGTATTTTCCTTTATTTTATTTTTTCACTTGCATATAGTTCATAATCATATAACATATCAAATGTTTTTCCTTCTATCATGCTCATAATATATTGTATTATAACATATAGTTTATCTTTAAAAAAAATCAGTAAAATAATCAGAATTGATATACATTTTGAGAATTTAAATGCAGCAAATATATTAATAAAGCTAAAACTTAACTATACAAAACTCATTTAAATTTTGAATTAATTGCTGATGAGGGCTTTTTTTCATTAGCCTTGAGATCTATAATAAAAAATTAATCAAGGATTACGTATAGACAATCGTTCTCTTTTCTCGAGGAGCCTTTATTAATTATTAAGTAATTTAAATGTCATGCTAATGAAAATAAGGGAAAATTAGTTTTTGGAGTTTTCAAAATAATAATTAAAAAAGAATACAATTTAATTAAAATCCTAAAGCTACTATTTTTGGTATTTTTGAAATAATAATGGAATGAAATGTGAATTAAATGAATCTCTTAAGAAATTAGTTCAATGGCTTTTATAGTTTACTGATAATATGGGAGTTAAAATTTATCAAGTCTTAATTAAAAATCCTAAGTAATCACATTGTGTCTAACACTCCTAATCAATAGCTTCTCCTACAATCGCATTGATAGCTATTGCTTAGGACTATTATTAAACAACTACTTGATATGTGAAATGAATTAAATTAATGCAATTGCTTCCTCTGATATGAGTGCACAATTGCGACACTCAAATTAACCCAAATTAACTATACAAACTAATAATCACATAGCAAGTATAGTCTCAATGAATTAATAGGAAATAAATAATTAAGAATCATCCAATTGCAAAAATCTAAATTCAATAACAAAATGAACATTCTTAGTTCA
This sequence comes from Acacia concinna, assembly GCA_037177275.1. Taxonomy (NCBI): domain Eukaryota; kingdom Viridiplantae; phylum Streptophyta; class Magnoliopsida; order Fabales; family Fabaceae; genus Acacia; species Acacia concinna. The sequence goes on along the minus strand of JBAGKO010100358.1, from coordinate 2,606 downwards.
ACATTATGGAGTTCAAATAACTCACAACAAAATCCTACTGAAACTACCTTTAGTCTTATTTAGGAATTACAATGATAATAGGAAATTCATAAAGAAATTAAGATTAAGAAAAACTCCCCATTAAAGCTCTAGAACTCAAGCTAAATCACCAATTCTCAAGAGTTGGAAGGTTAGCCACGCATGAAGCTCTTTTTTGTGACCAAAGAACGACAAAACGTAACTATTATAAATGAAGATATTGACTAGAATGAAAGGACAAGACTATGGAATGAGAGAGAGGATGAGAGAAGAAGTTGACAAAGGTGCGATAGTGATGATAAAACGGGATTTCAGTGACGGTGGTGGTGGTGGTCTCCTCCTCGTCTCTCCTCGTTTGCCTCCTCTGTCTGTTTGTGGCAATGTGCTTCTATCTTTATTTTTTCCTTCTTTTCCAAGAATCAGTCTTGGATCCTTAATATTTTCTTGACCTAGTTTCCTAATATAAAAATAAAGGTAACAAATATATAATATCTTAATTTCAAAAAATAAACCAATTAAGGTAAATAATAAAATATAAGATATTTTTAAACTTAATTGATTGCAACCACAATTAATCACAATCACTCACAATAAATATAATTAAGTCCAAAATTTATAATTAATTATCTAAATATAGTAATAAAAATCTTATAAAAATATATTTTGATCAATTGCATACGACCCTGAGTATTTCAAAATTTAAATTTAATCCACACAACTTTTTATTCGTTCATCATGACCTTTTGCTATTAATTTATCGTTAATATTTTAATAAAAATTGTCACATCAAATTGATAAAAGACACGTGATATCTTGAATAACTTAATAATTTTATAAAACTCCACTCAACTTCAAACCAATTGCCTATAAACTCTTAAATAAATTTGAATATAAATGTCATGAAAATTATATTTAAGTGATTTAAAGTTTGGGAGGGCTTTGTAAGATTATTATATTACATAAAATGCTAGAAAGGATCCACATGTCTTCTATTAATATGATGTGACAATGTTTATAAAAAAAAATATCTGTAATTTAACTTCAAGGGTCCATGATAAATAAATAAAAAGTTGAGGGATTAAATTTAAACTTTAAAATATCATAAAGTTACCTGTAAGTATATTACTTACACAAGATTTAGGAGGTTTGGAATAATTTAGTTTAATGTTTATAGTTGAATTTGAAGGAGTGAAGCGCCTTTTAACCCTTTAATTCACAAAGCAAGTAAAGTCTTTTTATTTAAGTACAATTTTTTAATATATATTTAGATACAATTAAAGAATCGAACAACAATCAAGCTTGATTGGTTTAGTAGCCAGCTCACTAAATCATTTAAACAAGTGTTGGGGGGTTCGATTCCTGCCTTATGCATGCAACAACCAATTGGCCAGTACCAGACTCTTAAATGGAGTTTAGATTCGATGAGGATTAACCTATCAAACTGGGAATACCTTAGGCAACAACAACAAAAAGTAAATTCAAAATAGTGGACTTTTTAATTCTTTCTTCGGTTAGCCCAAGTTCGAGCCCAAATCTTCTTTCAATTTTTTTCCTTTTGAATCATGAACAGTATAACATTAGTTCAAAACATAATACAAAAGACTAACACCTAACAAAGAAATGAGTGAACTGTCATAAAAAAGCTTTTTATAATTAAGATCAGATAGAGTATTATAAGGAGAAGGAAAATACTTATATAAGTTCTTTTTATTTATTTTGTTAGGTTCTTTAATCACATGTGACCATGCGACATATTTTTTAGTTATAATAGTTTAATTATAAGCTCAAATACTAGGACACATATTCATGTGTGATTGAAGAACCTAACAAAATTGATATAAGGAACTTGATGTAAATATGGTCCTAAGGAGAATTGTATTTATTATTTCATTAAAATAAAAATATTTTTAAACAGATTTATTACAAAATTTACCTTATCTCGTAAAATTCATTTTCTTAAAAAAAATTGTTGACTCGTTATTTGTGTGATTTTTTTAGGATTACAAATTAGTTGTACATTTTTCTCATCTTGATGAGTTATTAAAAATCGGTTGGTCGTTAAACCGGTTTACACAACAATTCAAGGATCAGTGGTCTAATTATTGGTTAAACTGGACCAATCCAATTAGAATTATAATAATTTAATTTAATTGATTATACAGAAAAATTCGTATATAACCCTGATCAGAATTATATATTTTTTTTAAAAAAAATCCATTAAGGTATATATAAGCAAACGGAACATTTACTAAAAGACCACTCAACAAAAATGGCTTAGTAAAGTGAAAATCTAAATAATTTTTTTTTTCAACTGAAAACAACATTGTTTTATTATTATTAAAAAGACATATATATGTGTATAATTGTGTACGTATATAATTCATCTTGGTTTACTCCATATAAATAATAATGGTTATGTTCTTAACTCTTGACTAAGGGATTCACTAGTATGACTACTTGACTGGATTTGGAGCCTCTAATATGGGTTTTTTTAATAATATATAATAATAATTATTATTATTTAACAAAATGCTACAGTTTTAAAAGTATTTAACTAAATATGATATTACAAATCGTGCTACAGTAGA
>JBAGKO010100045.1:0-22576 GCA_037177275.1 Acacia concinna | reverse complement strand
TATCTATCATAATTTTTATCTTAATTTGAAATCCCATTTATCCCAAATCGAAATCTTCTTCTGAAATCAAGTATGTGCAGATTACAAACTTAGGTCGTGACTTAAAGTTGTCTACGTCGCGACCTGGAGTCGGGCAAATTTCTTTCAGGCTCGATTCTGCTCCAAAATGCACTGTTTCATTAAACTCTTCCAAGGTCGTGACCTACAGGTCTCCAAGTCACGACCTCAGTGGGCATATAAGCATTTTCATGTGTTTGGGCCTTCAAGCTCCAGTTCTTCCATCCTTGATCCAATTTGGGCTCCATCTTCTTCTCCGCTTGCCTGAAAATATCATAACAAAGAAACTTTGCCAAGGCAAGTGAAGAATGATAATAAAAGATATAAAATATTCCACTTTTACCCTTAAATAAGCAAAATGCAACGTATGAGACATACAATCCAAATACTATAATTACGATGCATAATGTGGGTAAATATATGCAATTAAGACCTAAAATACCCTAGAAAACCATATAAATATTGTGTCAGATTAGCATCCAAGGGAAACAAATGGTATATTGATAGTGGATGCTCATGACATATGACTAGTGACAAAAGTAAATTTGCTACTCTTGTTCCTAAAGAGGGAGAAAAAGTAAGCTTTGGAGGGAATCAAAGTAGATTGATCACTGGAATAAGCAAGATTGGAAAAGAAGATGAAATTCAAGTTGAAGATGTATTTTATGTAAAAGGATTACGTCACAATCTTCTCAGTATAAGTCAAAGTATAGACAAAGGTAATTGGATAATCTTTGAATCAGAAGAATGTTTGATAGTGAGCAAGAAAGATCTTTCAATCAACAAAGAAAATCTTAAGGTCAAACTCAAAGCTACAAGGGATGGTAATTGTTATACACTTGATATTAATTCCAATATGCTTAACATTGTCTCATAAGTAATCTAAGGAATCTTGGTTGTGGTATAAACGATTGGCACATGTAAATATGATTCAATTAGATAAATTAGTCAAGAAAGATTTAGTTATTGGTCTTCCCAAATTGAATTTTCATGAAAAGGAAGTATGTGTTTCTTGTCAAATGGAAAAACAAACTAGATATTTTAAATCCAAAAATCATATTTCAACAGAAAAACCACTACAACTTCTTCGCATGGATCTTGTTGGTCTTGCAAGAGTGAAAAGTTTAGGTGACAATTTATACACCAAATGATCAAATAATTGTTCATTAACCATTTCAATTACAAAACAACTATCTTCAATTACAAATATTGACATGTGCATAATGACAAAATTTGATTACAATTCCATTCCTTCTTACAACTAAGAAAAGGAAAGAAACTCAAATCAAATTCCTCAAGCTTGTCCATTGCTCTTACACCTATTGAACACCATGACTCATGACTCCATATCCACAAGAAGAATTTTCTCCAAGCCTCTCATCCTCATAACAGTCTTAATTTCCATGTTTATTGTACAAACCATGGCATCCCACAAACACATGTAACTTTTATCCAAATGGCAAGAAGAAGGTGGGAATTACTCAAGTGGATTTAAGTGAATAATTGGGACAATAAATGGTGAGAATTCTAGCCACCACTTAGGGCTTGGAAGGGAAAAAAGGAAGTGCACAAAATTGGGCGGAAATGAGGTGATAAATGGAATGGGATTGAGACAAAAATGAAGTAGGAAAAAATGCTCTGAATTAAATGTGTGAATTAATGGATCAAATGAAGGCATGAAAGCTTCAATTCCAGCCACAATGTAACTTATGGCAAAGAAGGAGAGGAAATTGGAAATGAAAATATGGGCAGAAATGGTATACCAAATGGGATGAGGTGGCGACCAGGAATGAGAGAAACAATGCTAGAAAAAAAATGAAAGAGAATGGGTCTCTAATGCAACCACAACTTATGGCAATAGAATGGAGAATGGGAACTCAATCGGTGTTGAATAATACCTCCCATGTGCGCGCCACTAAGTTTTCTTTTTGGCTGCCAATTATTCCTCTTAAATCTACCCAAACTCCTTGGCACAATTGCCCATCCACTTGTGTCAATCCCTAAGCCAATAACAATCTCCAATTTGCTCTTCAATTAGCTTTCAAGTGGCTGCCACAAAGTGCCCAGCGGAGACCATCCATGTGTATGTGTTGTTTTGTTTGAAATGTCCAAATTGTCAAACCCCTTCTTTTATTCGACATTTATCAGAGTTGTTAAGTGCAGTTCAACAAGCGAGCAAAAATAACATAAAATAGTTTTAATATGATATAAAGCTTAGGTGTTTACAGGATGCCCAATAGGGTTTTACGAATATTTACAAAGTCTCGAAAGTTCAAAAACTAAACTAGCTCAACTAAATGGCAGGCGTTCTATGGAATGTGCCTGGACTCTCAGTACCCGGTCACAATGTCTTTATCACGAGACCACTTCCTCTAGCTGGATACATTTAATTTTATGGAAAGGTTGAGATTCAAATAAATCTCAATAGTAACAGGCAATGTGAACATATACTAAATATGCATAGCAAACCATCATCATTATCATAGGACGGTTATCAAGTCATCATCATCTAAAATATGCAAACTGCAATGCATGTCTTATGTCTCACGACAGACTGTAAACACTACAAAAAAAATACATATTTGTAGCGATTAAAATGTAGGATTTGTATCGGTTTTAACCGCTACAAATAACATTAGTTACAAAATCGTATGTTGCAAAACATTTTGTAGCTGTTTTTGAAAACTGCTACTCATTAGAAAAAAAACCGCTACTAATTTGCAGCGATTTCATGAAACCACTGCAAAGGCTACAACTTTGCAGCGGTTAATAAACCGCTCCAAAAGTAAAAAAAATATTTTTTTTAATTTTTTGTTTGGAAGAATTTATAAATATTTGGATGGAAAATTTTGAAATTTGAAATGAAATTTTGTAGTGGTTTTAAAAACCGCTACAAATGTAAAAAAATCTGATGATAATTAAGAAAAATTTAAAATTTGGAGCCAAAATTTTAGTACCGGTTTTAATAAAATGGCTACTAAAATAGAGCAATTTTTTTTTGAAAAAAGGTGTGAAGGTGAGCGCCAAAATAAAACATTTTGTAACCGCTACAAAAAAGCACAGATGGAAAAAAATTATTTGAACTTTTTACCAAATAAGATAATTATAACAAAATTAAAAAAAAATGCAATACAATATAACGAATTAAATTATAAACAAATGAAATAAAAGTACAATTATAACAAAAATTAAAAACAAATAAAAACAATAATAAATAGTAAATATGTATCTGTCACAAATTACATTATCAATAAACGAAATAAAAGTATATTGATAACAAAAATTTAAAACAAATAATATATTAAATAAAATATTATAGATTCAATTATAATGAATTCAAATAATACTATAATTATAACAAAAATTCAAAACACATAGCAAACAAAAACATGGAATACTTTATAATAAATTCAATTATAATCAAAAGATATCAAATTCTAATTATAATAAAAAAAATAAATGAAATAAAAAATACATGGGAAAAAAGAAATAAAAAATATGAAGAAATAAATTGAAATAGAATGCAAACTACACAAACTAAATTAAATTATAATTAATTATAACAAAAATAAAGAAAACATAATAAAAAAATTAAATACAATATAACAACTTAAATTATAAATAAATGCAATAAAAATACAATTATAACAAAAATTAAAAACAAAAAATAAATAAAAATACAAGAAGGAATAAAATATATAAAAATAAATTCAAATACAACACAAACTAAACAAATGAAATACAAATATTATTATAACAAAATAAAAAAAAATTAACATTAACAAAAATAAAATAAATAAAAATAACAACTAAACTTACATATAAATACATGTAAAAAGAAAATAATTCAAAAGAAATGAAATATAAAAACTAACCTGACTGAAATAAATGTAAATGAAATTGTGCAGCATCTCGGAACTATAGAAATTCTCTGAAAATCACTCTTTAAAATAGAAATTGGCAAAACGTGAAAATGAGAACGTGAGGGCTATTTATAGCCACAAACTCGCTACATTTGTGGCATTTTTAACACAAAATGCTACAAACTGTAAAGACTCATTGGCTTTCGCGTACATTTTGTAGCGATTCTACAAAAAAGCTACAAATGTCTTGACTGTTCATATTTTGTAGCTGTTTTTGTTGAAAAACCATTACAAAATGCACACACTTAACATTTATAGTGGTTATTTGTCAAAAAACCGCTTTTTGCACCATGTGGCGCCTTAATTTGTAGAGGTTTTAAGCTAAAACTGCTACAAATCTTAACCATCCATCAAATTCAAAAAACCATTACAAATTTTTCACAAAAACCATTACAAAGAAATTGCTACAAAATTGCCATTTTTTTAGTGAAATAGTCATACTGTCTCACAGGTGTCCTCATCTCAGTCTCATAAGCATCAGCTCATCTTAGTCTCATGGTGAACCTGAATCGGTCACATGCACCATCTTAATCTCATAGTAAATCGTAATCAGTCACACCATTCACCCTACTTCGCACTCGTCTCAAGTCTCACAATGGATTACAAAGAGTCATATTGTCTCTTGAGTGTCCCCATATCAATCTCATCAATGCATGGCAAACAATACATGTAGCATATCACATAGTGTATGAAAGACAGAGTTACTACATGAAGTCTTTTCTAGTGTCTGTCTCATCTACCAATCCTTAAGTCTATAAAGGCAAATGTCGAATCCTACAAGTCCAAATTGATGGTAAGGAACTACCATTCACTAAATACTTATTTCTTAAATGCCTTCAATTTATTATCCCTCTTTAAAATGCCTATATACGATACTACCCTTAGAGATACCAGTCTACTTCCTTTTATACCCGATATAATCCTGCTATTACAAAAATTATGACACAACCTATTCCTACACAATTTCATGTGCTGAATCCATTTATGGTATCAAACTTGTCAAAATCACACTCCTTATCCCTGAAATCACTCAAACCCAAAATGGTCACAATTTTGGGCAAAAGTGCCATTTTCTATCCTAATGCTTTCAAACTCACTTTCTTATCTTTATCCCACACAACTTTTCATTCTAAACACATTGGAAGCATCAAATTCACTAAAATAAAAATCCATTCTACTAGAACCAGGCTGGCCAAAATTTAGGGAAAATTGGGAAACAATGTGATTTCAACTTCTATTCCATAAAACACCTTTCTTATACTCCTAATCACTTTTTTAAACCCTTAAATTCACTTCCTAAATGATCCAACAAAATTTGGGCAGCACCTAAACTTAGGGTTTGTGCATACCAAAATTCCATGTAAGACAAAATCAACCAAATAACCACCACAAACCACAAATAACAAGTCTAAGACAACATGAATCAACCAATAGAGCATAGTTTTGGAAGCTACCTCTTGTCTTCTTGATTTGAGCTTGCCAAAACTGAACCCTAAGCCTTCTTTTATTTGATTTTCCTCTTGCTAAACATGGATACATGAGTGCACAAGGGATTAGGAGAGGCCTTGTACCAAGAATCTTAAGAGAAATGAGAGATTTTTCCTTAAACTTACCTAGTTTCTTCTTGAACCTTTGGCTTCACCTCGTGCTCTCTCTTTTCTCAAACCTTTTTCTCTCTTCCCTTGTCTGTATATGCTGGAAAAAAATGAGGGCAGCAATTTCGCTTAATGTGGCATTTTCTTATATTTGATTATATTGAATAATGAAGACAATTCTACCACCTTTCACAAATTATTATTTTATTTTGTTCTTGACTTTTCAAGAACAAATCTTGGCCCTCTATTCTGGCTTTCCAATCTTGCCCTTGAGATCAATTTTAATCTTCCTTCTTTGCCCTTGGAAGTGTCACGTCTTACCATCTTGCCATTACCTTTTTATGATGGTAATTTGCTTTTTACCATAAATAATTTTTGTACACAATTTGAAATTATTTTCCATAAATAATTTTGGGGACAATTTTTAACCCATAAAATTATTGAAATCCCATCCAAAACTCATTCTTCTTATATCTAAACCTTTCAATTTTGTTCATCTCTCTTTTCTTCATATCTTCCAAGAAATTGCCCTTTCTTGATAATATGCTCATAAAATATTCTTCCTCGTGAAATTGCCACTTCTCAAGCATAAGATCCTCTTTATAATGTTACCTCAACTTCAAAATCAATTTCCCATATTTTCCCTTAATTATTTGAGGCTCTTGGTATTTTTCATAATTAATTTGGCCTTAACTAGCCAAAATTCCAATAGTTCTTTAGAAGGTATTTTTGCCACCTTCCTTTGTCCTAAAATTCACCATTTGTAGCTTTTAACTTATCATGTGCTCAAAGAATTTTTGGTGAAAGAAATTCAGGATGTTACAACTCTTCCCCATCAATAAAATTTTGTCCTAGAAATTTATTACATTATTCTATTCATAAGCTCTAAACATTGTCTTCCCATGCCTTTCTTTGCTTCCTAGATAGCTTCTTTAAGGGATAGCCCCTTCCAGACCACTTTTATGAATGGGGAGTTTCTATGATAGAATTGCCTTTCTTGCCAATCCATAATTCAATTTGACTCAACCTCACACATGAGGTCATCTCGAACGTCTATATCGTCATATTCAATATTTAGTCAGGATCTAGTTGGTATCTCTTCAATTGTGAGACTTAGAAAACGTCATATAACTTACTTAAATGCAAGGGTTTCCATTGTACACTCAAATTTTAGGCAATTCTATTACAAATTTCATAGTGATGCTTCCTCATTCCACTCAAGAATTGCAAGATCACGCAAAAGTCCTGTTAGTAGAATCACAACTGTCAACCTCTGTCACATCTTTCTTAATCCCTTAGCCACCTAATACATAGGTCTCAATTCAAATCACATTTTGGTTATTCCTAGATACAAGGTATGCTTACCCTTGTATGCTTCCTCCAAGATTTACTATGGCAACCTTTGGTAGAACATCTACTCTCTTTTCATGACGGACTCATTCAATTAGGGATCATTCATATTTTTGAGTCTTATTTCTTTCCATCATACCCCTTATGGGCTTTGCTCTCATCATGTATCTGAGCTTCCTCGACTATTGTCTTTAGGTTATTCTCGACCTAGTCTACATCACAGCCATAAATCATAAGTGTTGGGGGTCAAACTTAGATCCCAAAAATCCCCAGTAAATCTCTGTTTTCGAACCATCAAGATTTCCACCTGCATAGTCTATCGGCACAGTGCGTCTACGCCGACATTAGCCTTCCTTGGACAATCTTTAATCTCTAAGTTTTAATCCTTAGAAACTTCATCCATCTGTGTTATCTGATATCAACTCTCTCTTACCATCAAATATCTCAAACTCTAGTGGTTGTTGTACAACTCTATAGTCATACTATAGCGATAGTGTCTCCAAATTATGAACATAATCATAGATGTTGCTAACTCAAGCTCATATGTGGATAGTTTGGTTCGTGAGGCTTCAACTAACATGAGGCATATGCCTCATCTCTACCCTATTGGATTAGGACATATCTCAATCTCTAGAATAATTGGCATATCCTAATTCCTGCCTTTATGTATCACAATAACCATAGACAGTCGCATTGTCTCATGGATGCCAACCTATCTCAGTCTCATATCTCACGCTCATGTCTCACGGTATATTATCACAATCTATTGTCTCACGACTCCTTATCACCTCACAACAATAGCTTGGTCTCAATGTCTCCAAATGGGAAGTCTATATTAGGTGTAGATTCAGGATAATAAGCATTGGCGCTGCTGTCAATCTCTTTCTTAACTTAGTAAAGCTCCTCTCACAATTGTCATCCCTCACCTAAGGCTTAGTTCCCTTATTAGCTTTGTCATTAGCAAATCAATTTTGGAGAAGTTTTACATCAAGCTTTCAATTCTCACAACAAAACCTAGAAAAATCGTATCTCACAATAGTCTCTAGCCTCCTCTGGTTCCGTACTGCTTCCCCTCTAATCGATCTACTAAAACCCTTTCTCATGAGATTGCATATCCTATAAATTTAACTTCTGGAAGCCAAAGTTCACATTTGCTCAGCTTAGAGTAGAGTTGCTTATCTCCTGATATGCCTTGTACTCCTCTCAAGTGCTTCTTATCCTCATCTCTACCTCGATAAGGACTGATATGTATCAATCTAAGTATGGATGAAAATTCAGTTTAGGTAATCCATATCAGCCCAAATGGCATATATGAAAAATTCTAATAATGCCACGTCTAATTTTGAGGGTAGTATCTACCTAATCTTAGTTCTATCTTTGAGAACACATAGGATCTAGGTAACTAATCAAGTAGATCATGAATTCAAAGAAGTAAGTATTGTCACTTCTTTTATCTTTTTGTAGTCAACACAGAATCATAGGCTTCCGCATTTCTTCTTAGCAAATAATACTAGTGCTCTCCTTGGGAAGACATCGGGTCAAATGAACCCTTTCTTTAGGTGTTCTTTAATATGCTTTTTAGTTCTATCATCTCATTTGTAGCTATTCTATACAAAGCGTTGCTAGTGTTTAAAGCAATGCCTACTCCTTTTTGGGGTTCACCTCCTTTTCTTAAATAACCCCCTGACATCCTTTATGCAACATATTTCAGCTTCCATTGCTGGAAGAAGGTTAATATTGGCATTTATACTAACGCATAATTACTCCATTATCCTAGCCAAAGAACAACAAAACGGTATTTGCTGTTAGCTAATCAATTTCAAGTATGCCTCCCACTTCTAAAAATGTAAACAAATTAGGTCTATCGTTGATGCACAACCCTCAATGTGTACAACACAATTTAGACAAGTATTGGTCATGATCAGTTTGACACCCGTAGGTGCAGATACAACAAGGCATAAGTAATCGATGCATACTCCATTCCAATCGTTCCACATAGTCATATGTAATCAATAAATGACTAGCATCATAATCAACAAGGTTTACAATATACTACTATTAAGAAGGTTTGTACCTTATATAAGCTCAGGGGACTTTTGGCCCTCTTCTTGTGTCACAACAAACACTTGTCCCTAGTTCCTTGGTGTAGCCTCCTTGTATCATTGTAGACAATTTCTGGCAATATGACCCAGTCTCTAGCATGCATAGCAGATAACTTGGTCATCAGGAACTGAGTAGAGTTTGCCTGATATTGTAGTTTGCCACACCACGGAGAGAATTGAATCAATAGAGGTCTTTCATAACCTCAATTCATCAATAAAAAATGCTTCTTATCATTACTATTATTTCTCCTCCCTGAGAATTCATGGCCTTTCCGTTTATATGAGGAACTCTCATTGCTCATACACCCTGATGGCTATTCCTTCTAGCCAAAAACAAATTCATCATATAATTTTCTGTTATCCAGCATTCCTGGATCGCTTGGTTGAACTTTGTAAACTACTTAGAAACAATCTTCTCTTTCATCTCGGGCTTCAAGCCCTTGATTAGTATGTTAAAGCTCCAACTTTTGTCATCCCAAAATCTCGTATAGGTAGAATAACGGGACAGATACTCATCGGAGCTCTCTTTCTCATCCTGATGTAGAGAGAGGAAATATGCCTCTTTCTCAATCCTCACAGATCTCCATAAATATCTCTCATTAAACTTTTCTTAAAATAATTCCAAGGTCACAGGAGTATTGCAGCCCCACAGAATCATCTCAATACTTTTCCACCATCGATTTGTGTCTCCCTCTAACTTGTATATAGTCAATTGTGTATTAATGTTATCGAGCATTCCAACACCTTGAAGATCTTATATAGTTGAGTCAGCCAATCTTCTGCCAGCTAAAGGTCAAATTTCCCTCGAAAGGCAGGTGGTTTGTTGCTAGAAAAAGTTGAAACATCCCACTTTTTGGGCCTTTACTATGCCTTAAAGTAGCCCTAAGAACCACTTCATAACGTTTGTATAGCGGAAAATGGAGGAGAGAAATTTTCGCAAAATACTCAAATGTGGAACATTATATCATTAATACATAAAGGCATACAGACCAACATCCAAAATACATGTATCAACTGTATTGTACATATACATACCAGAAATCAAGAAGTAAAATGTCTAAATTCTTTCCCTTCCTTTGCCTCCTGCAGAGCTTTCACCTGCATTGTGGGGAGGGTTAGGTTTTTGGGGAAACCTCAGTAGCAGAATCATAACCAGTAACAGTATAATGCAATGCATGTCATGCTATATGCAATACTCATACTTGTCCTCTAGTGCCCTCTCTCTCGGCACTTACCGTGTATTGGGAGCATGCACGTGACTCTACTTCCATTACATAGCCAAGGCATATAAATAGAGAGTCATATATCTCATACATATCATGCTCGCTCAACCAAAACACAGTAAACAAGCAATCAACACACAGTAGACAAGCAAAGCAATATAAGTTAAGGTTAGAGATTCTAGCTATTGTATACTCTTCACATGGTGTACGGCTCTGTTTCACTATTTCTGGCACTATTGGATTACTAGGATGCCTCTCTGTTACACCTATACAGACAACAAGAAATCCTGTTATCGTATGCCCCTTATCGGTATTACTATCGCCCTTCCTTTCCTGTATCCCCTCAAGTCCTGGTTCCCTACTAACTGGACTCCTGTACCACCCATCGAGCACTAGTCCCTACTGCTAGTCCGTCCCTCCTGCCTAGGCCAGATAGTTGGGCAACATCTCCCCTTTAGCAATCCCTATCTGGTCCAGGATATTTGGATAGGATCTCCCATTAGGAAATGCTATTCTAGTCCAGGATATTTGGACAGAACCTCCCCTTAGGTTGAGCCTTTCTGGTCTAAGTCAATCGGGACAGAACCTCCCATTAAGAAAGGCTATTTTGTTATGAACAATAGAGCAGAATCTCCCCTAGATATCCTCATCTAAGCCTACTCAATTGGGCAAAAAATCCCCCTAATACTACTAAAATAATTACTAGAAAATAAGGATTTGAAAAGAGAGAGAAAGATGGAACTTACTTGTACCAAAACTCGGCCTGGGACCGCTCGAACTACCTCTAGAAGAGCCTTGCTTTGAGAGCACAAAAATTCTATAGAGATTCTAGAGAGAGAGAGAGAGAGGGAGGAGAGGTGTGATTTGGGAAGGGAGGAATGAAGGGTATTTATAGGGAGGGAGGATGGGTCATTTTGCAAATATTTTTGGGTCTTTAGGTGTAATTTTCCTGAATTCAAACATGTCCCTTCTCTTAGCTTGACAAGTATCTTTTCTTAGAAATTGTGTAGGCACCTCATGTGACACCTCAAGAGACAAGTGGCACCATCTTTGGTTGCTAAAAACAAGCTCCCCCATATCCCTTTTATACTAATATTTTTGTCTGATTGGCCATAAACTTGAAAAATTACAGAAAATTCTGTACATGTCCAAAAATTCCCAAAAAATCAAAACAATTATCTACAAAAGCCAAAAAGCTACCATAAAAATTTTAGGACATTTGGACATCTGGAACTTCCAAAAATAACTTTCTACCGAAAAGTTCCTTATACCGGTGATTAGCCGATTTCACCCATTTTTGCTGATATCTCTAGACTTTTCCTTGACTTCAAAATTATTTTAGAAATTCTCTAAATAATATATTAATTTTCCCTAATCCCAATCCAGAACATTAAGGTCCCAAAATATATGATGATATTAATTTTCGGCCAAAAACCCAGTCTGGCCAAAAGTTAGTAAAATATTCCAAAATTCACCAAAACTTAGCAGAATTTTTCTTCTTTGTACAGAAATCTTTCCCCAGATTTCACTTCAATTGTTATGAGATATTTCGGCCTAAAGAAAATTCCAGGATGTTACAAAAGTGGGATAGCTATGTGTATAAACCTTTCGCCTCAAAAGTAGGTGGAGGAACAGGAACCTCGGGATGTTCTAGTCTATCCAATGCACCTCTCAGACTATTCAGCCTTTCCTTATTCGCATTTTTTTTTCACTACACCTCTCATAGCTCGTCCCTTAGATTGTATATCAATATCTGTTATTCCCTGAACATGCCTAATATTTGCTACATTGTGTCAGGTCTGCCCTTTGGATCCTAGCTAGTACCTCTTCCTCTCGTTCTAACTAGCTCTTATACTACTACACAAGACCAAAGAGGAGGTAAATTTTCATTTAGTGTAAGGGCATATTCATCAATCACAAAATTCATATACATAAGTACTCCAAATTTAACAAACAACATACATTCATAGCAATTTAGGGAAAACTTTTAACAATATACAGCCTTTGGACCCCTATATGACATGTTTCTTTCTCTTAATATTATATAGCCTAATTTAGTCCACAACTTCCCAGGGATCACCTATCCTAAAATTTCCTTGGGTCAAGCATGCTTAACTGAGATATACTGGCCCAAAATAAGGACATTGGCTCTTGATCACTTCAGGATATTAGCTTCCTGTGATTGGCCTAGTCCTAGGAAGCCGTGATAACCATCACTGGGTGATCATCTACCAGGTACTGCCACCTATTAGTATAGGTCTATATAATCTAGTCCCTACTCAACTACTAGGTACTACATGTTAGGGTTGGGGAAATCCCAACCCACGAAAGTGCTGGCCATCCATTTGGCATGCGGGTTGGTATGTGCCAATCCACAACTTGCTGGTTGGCTCACATTCCTAGCTCTAACAGGAAGTAGGGGGACTTCTTGTGGTGCTTTCTTAAGGAAGTACCATTTTTTTTTAAAAAAAAAGGCTTTAGGCGGACGCTTCCTAGAGAAAGCACCATAGGAAGTAAGAGGGACTTCCTGTGGCTCTTTATCAAGGAAGTGCCACCTAAAATCATTTTTTAAAAAAAATATTTTTCAACAACAAATCATACGTAAGCTGTAACACTTCTTCTAAGAAGTGCTACTTAATCCTCTTTTTGTAGTAGTGTAATTTCCAAATGATAAATGGTAAAATGTAGAGATTGTGGAGAAACCTATATAGCCTAAATAAGAATCTCTAATAGTGTATAAAAAATTCAAATATGACATTGTATTAACTGATATTGATATAGTTAT
Organism: Acacia concinna; assembly: GCA_037177275.1. Lineage (NCBI taxonomy): Eukaryota > Viridiplantae > Streptophyta > Magnoliopsida > Fabales > Fabaceae > Acacia > Acacia concinna. The sequence continues at coordinate 9,541 of JBAGKO010100045.1, read as the reverse complement.
TAGTTGTACAATATACTTTTATGAAAGTATTATTGATGTGGGTACATTCGCTTTATGAATAGGTGGAGATAGTTATGTTTGCATTCATTATGCTTAAATATGCATTTACCAGCTGTTAAAAATGGAATTTTCTAAACATGAACACACATATATTCCAATAATGATATACTTTGCTATAAATGTCATCATATTAATCATCTTTAGAAAATGGGTAGTTGTGAAACATGTATTTAACAGTGAAGAGAGTTGTTTGTTGAAAAAGAAAAAAATGATAATATATCTTTGAAAATAGAATAAACATATAAGACTTCTTATCTATCCAATAGTGGGAAAGTAAAACAAAGCATAAAACTGAAGTCGTGAAACAAACATGGCAAATCAGTCTTCTATAATAGAATAATATATCCTTGAACATACTCTGTATAAGTGAAATGTAAGAGCCATATTCTATCTAGTCGTGAACACTACAGGTGAAAGAAGAGTTCATCCTTAATGAAAGCAGCATACACCAAAAAGACCCATATAATTTATAACATTAGTGGACTACAACAATAACAACTACAATATAGTTCCTTGTGTCTTCAGCAAGTAGTCTTCAAGTCAAGATTGTAAAATCCTTTTCTTAAAACCATTTATTTGTATACTTAATCATAATCAACATTATTATGACGAATAGAGAAAATTAAACCCAATGATCTACCATAATAGAAATTTTTTACATCTTTACTTTTCAAACATCACATATTGTTAACACATCATTCTCTTTTAAATGGAAATTAACCACGATAGAAAAAAAATAGAACTAATGCACTTGTAAATACCTGTCTTGATTAAAAGGATTAAAATTACTTTATAAACTTATCCATGATAGAAACAAACATTCGAAACCTATCATGGATTACAAAAAGTTTCTCATCTTTTAGCAAACCAAACCATAATTAATTAACATACTTGGGCTTTAAGTTTCTTGAGCCTAGAATATCATATCTAATCATAAACCCAAATAATGAAACCATATTTTACATAACATTAAAACACATTTCTAAAACTAGGAAATATTAAAACTTGCATTTGTAGATCTACGACATCATTTAACAAAATCTCTAAGGGCTTTTGGTCTTCTACTGGCTCATTAGCTAGCGATAGTTCACTCAAAAGTATGCAATTGAATTAGAGTATACAAAATGAGCCCTATGAGTGTCAATATACATCAATATGAACACATAAATAAACACAAGAGACTATACACAAATAAGGAGTTATCTAAGCCATCAAAGCTCTCCTTAACGTTCCCGCCTAAGAACTATCAACTAAAAAATGTTAAGAGCAACTAGGTAAGACAAAAACTTTGTGCTAATAAGGTATCAAATGGGATAGAAAAGTGATAACACATATAATGTCATTCAAATAATCTTACTACTATACACTATAAGTAGTTGAGTCTCTCTCAAAGGAGGTATGGAAACACATGAGCCTAAGAAGGCCTGTCAAGTGAGATAGAAAATATCAATACATATGTTATCATTCACATAATCTCAAAATCATACACATTAACTAAATCAAGTCTCTCTTAAAGGAAGTATGCAAACACAGAAGACTAGGAGGGCCTATCCCCATAATGATGAAATCACACACACAAGCTACAAGAGCATTTTTTTTCTTTGAAACGAAAAGAGCAACAAGAGTTTGTCCTTCTTTCTAGGGAAAATGAGCCATGTGGCCTATCCTTAAAAGGGACGAATGAGCCATGTAGGCTTATCTTTCTAGTGTCGTCCTACAAGAATCAATAAAACTAGTAAGCTAACAACAGTACATAGCAAGTCCTTAGGTCATCTCCCAAGATACTTTACCTAATTGAACTCCATAGGCTACCTATGGCACAAATTAAACAAATTAGATAGGTTAAAGAGAGAGAATAGATTCGTCAACATTTAGGATAAAGCTTAACGAAGGAACTGTTGAATTAAAACCCAACAACAAGAAGAAAATATGATAAAAAAACAAACACAGTATGGTAATGAGGACATATAAGGTCAAGGTGAATGGTAAAAATCAACTCACTGATGGGAAGACCATAATTAGCTGAACAGGGGAAGGGATGGGATTGTGTTATGTTTTTGCTTCTAGTAGTAGTAACGAGATAAAAGGAAAAAGTGGACCTATGAAATGGTGTTCTAAGCATTAAGAGGTTACCACATGTTAATTAAAGAAGGAGTAATATGGTGAATTCAAAATCTATGCCTAGCGCCAAAATGATCAGAGCTCTCTTGGTAAGAGGGCACGGAGCCACTGATTCTCTCTCATATAATTATTTTTATGCACTCTCTCTCTCATTTTCTATTCATTCTCTATCATATATTTTGTATTCATTATCTCTCCTCTTTTTATAAATAAGGGCATATTTGGAAAAAAAATATGACATTTTTGACACATTTATTGTTTTTAACCAATTTTAACCACTAGTTCTTTTTCCACAATAAGAAATAAAGTTACTTGTAGAAAAGACTGGAGGGAGTAATTACCATGTTGGCCAGAAAGTTAATAAGGTAATTACCATTATATAATTTATACTCCAAATTTAAACTTACAGTATGCTTCATATATTACTCCCTTTGGTAATCTTTAAAAGCAATTTTCTCTTTATTATTTTTTGTCCTTAATATAAACAACTATATTTTATTATATCAAAATTTAAACTATATTTTCCTTTTTTACCTTTATTAAATAGATATCTTATAAAGATATCTTCATAATAACTAGGTATTCTCCAGTGCTATGCACTGGCTAGTGTGTATTGTTTATTAACATATCTATTAGTTAGTTTTGAAAAAGTATTTCTATATTATAAGAAATTTATTTCATCATATAAAAGTTTGACATTTGAAAATATGACCTTCCAATATTTAACCATTGCAATAAAGCCAAAGTTAATGCATGCCAAAAATGGTTGAGGTGCAACAAAGAGAAAATCATGATGATATTGTCAAAATTCCAATAATGTTCCGTATTCTTTTCTTCCTTCTTCATCTCATAAGGTCATAACATTGGGAGCTCCACAAGGTTCATGTATCATATAATTGGAACCAAGTCACAAGGCACTGGTTCCATGTATGTCTAGTGTCTCTGCAAAAATGCTTTTGTCAAATAATATTACATATACCAAAGACAATGTGGAATATAAAAACTACCAAAATTACAAATATTAAATATTTAGAACCAATTTGTTCTTCATTATTTGATATGTAATTTATAACGTATCTTATAAAACTAAAGTTGAATGCTTCCTTAGTTATTGAGAATTTTGAATCTTGAGAATATGTGTCTAAAGAAATACCATACATAAATAAGATATTGACGTTGCCTTTGGTGAGTCACATATATATTACATACTTCATGATTATAGAATGCTAAGAAATATTATTTGTTTTTTAATATGATATCAAGATTGACCTTGAAAAGAATTAGAAATCTAGAAATTCAAATCGAATTTAAAAATACTACATTTTGATTATTCCAAATTGATCAGAGCTAATACAAATCAAATAAAAAAAATTTGGACATTATGTGCATTACATATATGCAAGGTATGAAAAACCAAACTGGACATCGGACTGGTCACGACATGGGTTCAGGGTTCAAAGGGTTCAACTGTGTTAGTGCTGGCTTTCACCCAAGAGGGGGTGAATTGGATGTAATATAAAAATTTTAAGAATCTTAAAAATATTTTCACATCTTTGTAAATAATAAGTAGAAAGATACTAAACCTTAAGATATTAACCAATTAAGGAAATCAAATATGCTGGATATAAATAAGATGAGGGAAGAGAGGTTGCAAACAAGGATTTATCTTGGTCCTCCACTGACCTACGTCTAGTCTTCAGGCTTCTCTTGAGATTTTCAATCCACTAACTTCTTGTTTAATCCGAGCACAAGAAAAGCCTCTACAATACCACAAGTTTAGCTAGGTACTTGTGTAGCCTTCAACAATTCTCTTCACCGAGAGACTCTCCCTTACACACCGTAAGGAAATACACTTGATGATAAGAGATTTAAATCAAACTTCTTTTTCAAAAGTGGATAATAAATACTGAAGTACAATGAATTGTTTCTCCCTCTAAAGTATATTACATGAACATCTAGAAAGAGTGTGAGATACTAAGAAAATAGAGTATATGGGTAGGAGATATATTCAGAGATTCAACATTTCGACTCTAAGTACTTGAGCTCTCATATCTTCATTTTTGAATTATCTTATATATATAACTAATGAAGAGTATTTGACCGTTGAGCGTATTTGATGTAACACTATATTTACATGGTTTTTACAAGATTTTTACTACCATATTTAGACAATTAATCACAAATTTTAGATTTAATTGCATTTATTGTGATTGATTGTGATTAATTGCGGTTCCAATCAATTAAGCTTAAAAAGATTAAAAATATCTTATATTTATTATTTATCTTAATTGGTTTATTTTTGGAACTTAAGATATTACATATTTGTTACCTTTCTTTGTAGATTAGGAAACCAGGTCAAATAAGAGAAAACAAAGATGGAGCATTGATGGAACCACCAAATTTTGAAGGTCTAAATCACAATAGGAAACTTTCTGAAGCCCCAGGTTGTGACTTGAATGTTTGAGGTCATGACTTGGACAATTTAAATGAAGCTATGCATTTTGGAAACAGAATTAGAATAGGAAACCTTTTGGAAGGCCACGTCGCGACTTGTCATAATTAGGTTGCGACCTAAGTGCGTGATCTACAAGTTAGGGTTTTGAAATAGGTTTCCTGAATTGCCTATATAAGGAGGAGGTTACCATCATTCAAAGAGAGCCTAGACTTGTGAGATTTCACAAACGGCAGCCACAAAAACCCTAGCCTCCATCCATCCATTCCCATAATATCTATCCACCCAACCACCAAATTCCTCACCTAACCTAATGTCTCTAATGGATTTGAAGATCAAACATGATTGTGGGAGATATGAAGATATGAAAGGCTAAAGCCCTTAGCCTCTCGGTGATGGAAAGCAAGGCATGAGCTCAAAGGAATAACCAGGGGAGTTATATTTCAATTTAGATTTCTTTCTCTTCTTTCTCTTGTAGAATTTCCTAGATCTAGGAGTTTTACTTGGATGTTGAGAATTGTGGATTATGATTGTAATTCATGTTATCTAGATTGTTTATGCATGAGATTGATGTTTGAATTTTGAGATTATTTTATATTAAAGTTTAAGACTTTTGTGTGTTGGTATAATTGTCATGATTGTGATTGATTTGCCTTTCACGCATTATCTCGGATTGTTGATTGACAATTTGAGATCATTCACTCATCTTTCTATGTGCACTCTAAGGGGTTTAACGACGTTTTAATTGAAGTTAATTAACCTAGGATCCTAGGAAAGTTTTCATTAATTAAACCGTTGACCTCAAGCGATCGCTTGGGGTTTCTCACTTGAACTTAGAGATTTTAAAATCTTCTTTATCTTTTCAGAGAGTGAGGATAGCCGAGTGAACATCATCGAGAGACTATTTCATCATAGTATATTTTAATCCATAACCACCCTTTTAAAACCTAAAATACCAAAAAAGATTTTCTTTTTTTTTATTTCTTTATTTTTCTTGCATCAAAACCCCCTTTTAATTCAATAGTTTAAAAATTAGTTATAGGAATTTCAGTTCGTGCTCTTTGAGAAGAACAATAGGTTGCCCCTATACTACATTATTGGTGCAATCATTTTGATAGATTGAAACAGGCGACATTTTCAGTCCAATCAATGGAGTCGTTGCCGGGGAGCCATTGAATTGGTTCCTAGGTAATTGGTTTTCAAACCATTGTATCATTTCTTGTTGAGTTTAGTTTTTCTTATTTTTAAGTTTTTGTTTTCCTTTATATTAGGTTTAGGTTTTGCATTCCATATCATAAAAATTTTTCAAGAAAAACCAACAAAAAATTTATTTTCCTTATTTTTTCATCTTGCATTCATTCTTTGCTAGATTTACTGTGAGAGTAGCTTTCAAGTATCTGCAGTCACGACCTTGATTTTTTGTTCTGTGCAGGTTGCTCTCGGGTCACTGCAGTCGCAACCTGGGATACCTCAAGTCACGACTTCAGTGCATTTTTTTCCCTTTATTTCTTTTTCTTAGTTTTTATAGTTTATAGGTAGATAGCTATATTTTGATTCATTGAAAATTTTTATTGTTTTGAATTCTCATGGCTTGGTTTCGTGATGATCGAGATTTACCTCTCAACTCTCATTCTTCTGAAGGAAACCACATTGGGATAGATGATACAACCTCTCAAGGGTCTGATTTGGTGCAACAACAACTAGACCTCCTCTGTGCCTAATTGGAGAATTCAAAAAGGAATGATTCTCTCTCCCAATCCTTTGATTCCATTCAAAATACATTAAGACTTCTTCAAGCAGAATTTGAGGTTCAAGATAGAAGTCCAATTGGTCAAAGTTGTGATGATCCATACTATCATCCATACCATGAACCTTATCACCCACCACATCCACCCTTTAGACCATATTATGAGCCTTCACCTCCATCATATAACTCATACTATGAATCCTTCCAATCATTTCATCAACCCACATATAATCCACCCCAACCATATTCTCTACTACCTTATGAACCTTCTTACCCAACCCTTGAGCTACATAATGGACCTTCCAACCAAATGTGTCAAGTCATGAACCTTCCTTTTGTGGAACGATTCAAGAGCTCCAAAATCAACTGACTCATACCGCAAACGAGTAGTGGTCACATTTGAACCTTTTACTCAATCAATTGGAACAAAGGGAGAAAGAGAGTGATCAATGTTTCAAATAAATTGTGCACCTCATGCATCAAGTACAAGCATTACAGCACAATTTTCATGAAAATCTTCCAACATCCATGCCAGCACAAGAATTGGAGCAACAAGAAGAAAGCAATGTGGAGTCTTTCTAACCATTTGGTAATGATCTTATCCTTGTAGAAGTAGATTCCCTTACTACTCTAGATGATGTGAAAAAATTGAATGATGATAAGGTTGATGAAGAAATTATTTGTGATCCCCTCAAATTCTTGAAAATGTAGTTGCTCACCCATAGATTCTAGTAGTAGTGACTCAATTTTACTTGTGGATGAGTATGCTCCTACTTTTTTGTGTGATGATTTAATTGCTGAAAATGCTTCTCTTCATGGTACTAGGGATGATTGTGATAAATTGAATAATATGCTTTCATGCTCCTGTGATAAAGATCAAATATGTGTTGAGTGTTATTATGAAAAATGTCACTTGCTTGTTGAGTTTCAAACGAAAGCATTTAGTGAAGTGGTTGATTCTACCATTAATAATGATGTACCCTCTTGTACCATTGATGATTGTAAGCATGAGCATTGTAAACATGTTGAATCTTGCATGGATGTCAGTGTTGATGTGAGTGTGGAAGACCATGGCCTAGAATCCAAAATGCATAAAATTCCTCTTAAATCACCTCTTTATAGTCTTATTGGTGCTAAAGATTTTGAAGTTTTGATTGACAAAGTTATACATGTCGATGAATCGTTCCAACAAGTACTATCTTGTGATTTGTCACCCGATTTAGAAAAGAAAAATAATTGTTGTGAATCTTTAAGAGTCTCGAATGGTGGTGATTTGAAAAATTTTCCTCTTCCTTCTACTTTGCAAACACAAAAGAATTTTCAAAATGTAACTGTTTGTTTGACTCCTACTGATGGGAGCAATATTGATTTTCTTCGTTGTGATAGTTACTTGGAGAGTTTAGTTCCTAAAATGTCTTTACTTCACTTGAAATCTCTCCATGTTTCTATTGTTAGATGGGATGTTGCTGTTGGTTTGTTATTTTCTTTTTAGGCCCACAATTGGAAATATCCTCTATAGTACCAACCTCCACCTTACATATTGGGACCTTTTCCAATTGATCTCAAGCCACCTCCACCAAGAAAATTCACTATGGGAAAAAGTGTTTTTGGAGCTATGATTATCATTAAAGATGAGAACTTCTCTCACAAGTGCCTCAAGATATTCTAACAAAGGTTGTCTCTTTCCTTACTTATTTTTCTTCCGTATTTCTATGATTTCTTGAGCTTGACTGTTGATTGAGGAAGATAAGTGTGGGGGGAGAGACATATACCACTAGAAAAGTATAAGCATTCTATTAGCTTTTGTTTTTGCATTTGCTATGTGTCTATTTTTACTTTGTTTTCCTTTCTTTCATGTTTTTCTTTAATTTCCCTGATTGTTATTTTGGAGTCTCTACCTGTAATCAATTAATGTTTGGTGGGTATGATTGACAATTGCACTTGCCCCATAATGAGGACATTGTGTGATTTAAGTGTGGGAGAGGGTTTCATATTGGATTAGGTTCTATCTTTATGTGTTGCAATAAATTGGTAATTTTTTTTTCAAAAATCCAAACTTTCATCATCATTCTTTTACTATATTGAACTGATTTTAGATGGTGAATTGTTGTATATTGGATAAATTTGAAAAATTTTACACTGTATTTTCTCTTGAAAACCATACCACTTTTGAATTGTGGAATTCTAGACTTTAACAATGGATTCCCTAGGATTTTATGGGTGCTTTAAGGATTTCAAAATGTTCTTGAGTGTTTCTTTTGATCTTTTTGATCTTCACCTTGTGGTTTGACTTGTATGATAAGTGACCTAATGGTTGTGACCAATTCTTGTTGATTGGAACTTGGTGTATGAGCATAGGAGATAAAAACCCTTGTTGGAAGGACAAATCCATAAATTGAATGTATATTCAGTAGTTTGCATGCTCTAGAACTTGTCTTGACTCTTGGTCAAAATTGCATGTGTGTTTGTGATTCTGAATATGATAGAGGCATTTGTTTTTATACCCTTTTTAACCAAACACAAGCCATACACCTTTACCCTTTGCTTAGCCCTTTGAGCCTTCATTTTCCTTTATTAAACATCGTGACAAGTGACAAAGTATGCATGTTGATTTCAATTTCCATGGTACCTCACATTTTTCCTTGTGCTTGAAAAAAAAGAGAGAAGGAATAGAAATAACAGAAACTCCGCTGACATCTCTTGACTTTACATAGTAACCGGGGGCACTTCATATAATGTTGGCACTCACATCAAACAGTTGAGTTGAAGAGAGAGTTATGAGTTGGGCCAAAGGCCTCTTGAGTTGCTTGTTGTGGTAATTGAGTAACCGGTGCTGCACCACCCATATGTAGGGTCGCATCAAAAGGGGACCTACAACGGCTCAAGATTGATATAAAAAAAGAATAAAATAAGGCATACAATCAAAAGCCTTGGTAGTAGCAAGTACATTGGAGCACAACTTAATCCTAAAGAGTTACTTTGGATGTTTGAGATTAGTATGCGTGTAATATTCTTGTCACATTCATCATCCAGTCCATGTAGCCATATTCCATCATTACAATCCAATAAAGCCCTCTTGATTCTAGACATGAACAGCAACCGTAGTAGAGATCTTAGAGTCATTACAAGCCTATGATAGGATGTTTGCTACTTGAATTCTG
>JBAGKO010097243.1:0-37512 GCA_037177275.1 Acacia concinna | reverse complement strand
AGAAAGCATCAATAAGTATATATATAATATGCGACAAATATTAGTATTCATTGGAAATGTTAGGGAATTGTATTTTCAAGCGATATGGGTGGCGGTAAAGATGTAGCGCAATGGGATAATTTGTCCACTAAGATTTTTATAAGAGAATTTCTTGAACAAATCTAGCGAGGGGAACGTACTGGAAGTGTATTTTCACTGAAAGCATGGGTCATCATCATCAGGACATTTGCAGAGAAGACAAATAAAGTATATACAAAGAAACAATTAAAAAACAAGTTAAATAGCCTGAAGAAAGAGTGGAAAGCATGGGACAATTTGTTCTATAAAGAAATTGGCATATCCTTTGATTGGTCGAACATGGTGCTTGCTATGGATGAGTGATGGGAAAAGAAAATCAGGGTATGCACTTGATATTTTTTGCATTGGTAGATGATTAAATTCATTTTATATGAAGTGTTTGATTGGACCTACTTCTTTGAATGCAAGAGAATCGCACATATGATAAGTATAGGAACCACGGCCTAAGGTTTGGCAAAGAGCTGAATATAATATTTAAAGATGTTTTTACCTTCGGTGAGAGTATGTTAGCACCATCTGCTTTACAGCTAATACCATCTGCATCACAACCCATGCTAAGGCCAATGCCAATAGACTTGAATGAATACACTATTTATAGACCCAATATGGACAACTTAAAGGAAGGGTCAAATGACAGTGAGGATGACCTTTTCGGTGCTAACCTTAGAGCCAGCTTGGAAGTAAATGTTGATTTCCAAGGGTTCAACTTGAGTAAGAGCACTCCTACTGTACTGAGTGGCATTCCAACTGTCCGAGTGTCACTCCTACTGTACCTAGTGGTGGTGGAAGCATCGGGAAGAGAAAAAGAGTTGAGAGGTCCTATAAGTCCCAAAAGAAGAAAGGACCACCAAGTCAACAACTTGTAGATGTTGTAAGCTCCATAGTGGAAGGTGCTAAAAGAAGGATGGATGCCATAAAAAGAGTTACCATTGACAGGGAAGAGATTCAGGAGTTTGTTGAGGAAATGGTGTCAACGCCGGAACTTGAGGCTGACCCTGATTTTAGCCTCCGTCGTTGTAATATAATAATGCATTCGATGCCTCGGGCAATGTACTTAGCATTGAGGAAAAATCAGAGTGCCCAACTACGCTGGTTATGGGCCAATGTTCACAAAGAAAAGTATCAGGAACAGCCCTAAGATTAAACAACCTATGCTTGATTGTGTGTTTTATTCTCAAACTTTGATATGTATTGTATGTTGGACAAATTATGTTTAATTCCCCAACTATGCTTGTGAGACTTTTTTGTGGATGTTATGTTTTATTATCGAATAGATGTTGTAATATGGATGTTATGTTTTACATTTATATATGTTTAATTCCTGAACTTTGATCATGTTATGATTATACTTTCATATATGTTCTTTCGTTTTATGTAATACAAGTTTGATCTCATTCGACACAGAGCCAATGCCGATGTCAAGAGAAGAAAGGAGGGCTCTAGCACTTGAGCTTTTGAATCAAGAGTGAGAAGATTTAGAACAAATTGGTCTAGCCATGGCTACATACATCTAGCCTTATATAAACAGACAACCACAATGGACTGGTTAGCAAACAGGCGCAATGTGGGTGGTAGAGGTTTTACAAGGACATAATAAAGTATGTCAGGAAATTTTTTGAGTGGAAAAATATGTTTTCCACCACTTATGTGCAAAATTGGTTGAACATGGATTACGGGGGACATGAGATTGAAGTTGATCAAATTGTTGCCATGTTCCTGTTTACAATTGGCCATGCACAAGGGAACAAGATACTACAAGAAAGGTTTCAACATTCAGGAGAAACTGTCAGTAGGCATTTCCATTGCGTCTTAGAGGCTTGTCTCAATCTTGCCAATTAAAATATCAAACCAATTGATCAAAAGTTTCATCATTGTCACCCAAAAATAGAAAGTGATAAGCCATATTACCCTTATTTTCAAGATGCAATAGGGGCAATTGATGGAAGGCATGTTCGGATAAGGTTAGGGCTAGTGAACAACCTATATTTATTGGACACAAAAGGATATCCCACAATGCAATAATGCTAGCATGCAATGAGATTTTCTACTAATTTGGCCCAATTTATTCTTTCTTTCTTTTCTTTTCTTGTTTCTTTTTTTTATGTGTACATTTTTTTTTCATTTCTATAATGATTTAATTTTTTTCTTTCTTTTTCTTACCTTTATTCTTTTGCCTACTCTCACATTGTGTGAAGTAGCTATGCTATTTTTTTTTCCTTCTTTTGTTTGCTTGCGGGATGGGAAGGCAATGCACATGATGCTCATGTGTTCAACGTAGCTCTGTCAACTCCAAATTTGAATTTTCCTCATCCACCTCAAGGTTTGACTTACACTACTTCAATTTCATTACTATTATTTTTTGTCACGAAAGCTATTAAATTCACATTATCATTAAAATGCATTTACTTTTGTAGGGAAGTGTTATTTAATCAATTCAGGCTACTCAACCCCATTTGGATATCTTGGTCCGTATAGCGTGAGCGTTATCACCTTCCAGACTTCAAATGTCAACATGGATTTGCAAATCATCAAGAGATTTTTAATTATTATCATTCAAGCTTGAGGTGCACTATAGAACAAACGTTTGGAGTCTGGAAGGCTAGGTTTACAATATTGAATGACATGCCCGAATATGAGTTTGAAACACAAGTCAAGATAGTTTGCGCAACGATGGCTATACATAATTTATTCGGCGAACTTCTCAGACTAATGATGAATTTAGAAATGGAGAAGTAGCAAATATTACTCCTGAAGACAATGATCGTCGTCTTCAAGGGGCATCTTTATCAACTACGAGTTCAAGAGGAATGAATTTTATTTGTGACACGATCAAAGACTAACTTGTTAGAAGCTTTTCATCCAATTAAAAATGAACAATTAATTATGTATCTTACTATTTTTACTTTTTATAAAAAAATTATTGTGGCCATGTCAAAAAATGATCTCACTCTAAATATTGTAATTATCAACTTTAAAATACATAATAAATTTTTCTTTAACAATAAATAAACTCTATTAAAAAATATCATAAGCTACTTTTCATCTTATCATCCAAACACACCTCCATAAAAAAAAGTCACTTCTATTATTTTCTATATAAACACAAGTCACTTCTGATAAGTCACTTTTTTTTCTTGAAGTTACTTTTCATATGAAATCATTACCCAAATGGGCCCTAAACCGATGAAACATTAATATTTACTTACCTCTACAATTATATGGTTTACATTTATTGAAAAATAACATTTGTTCTAAGCCCTAATCTCTAAACTTGCTCCTCTCCCAACAAGATTTACACTTTTAAGAAGCTCTTAGTGTGCAGAAAAATATTTAGAAAATGAGTGTTGAAATTGGGAGATTTTATGAAGAAGAACTGAAGCCTTATGGTGTATGAATCCTCCATTAATAGGATTGAAGCCACTGCTACCTGAAAGAGAACAAGACAGTCGCGTGTGGGGCCACGTTTTTTAATATTCTATTCTATTCTCTCTATCTCTCTCTCTATTCTTCTTCATTTATTCATTTCTCCCTTTTCTTTTCTTTTTATTTTATATATAACACAATTATATATTCATAATTAATAATAATTTCTGATTTTGATATCTCTAACTCATCTTTTTAAATTAACCGTTATTTGCCGAAATTTTGAAATTTAAAATAGGCAGGTTTTATTTATGTATTTTACTCCAATAAACTTTCTATAAGAACTTTAATTTAATCATTCTAAATCATAGTTTAATTCTTTCTATATTCAAATAATTACATTGAAATTTCTAATTACCATAAAATAATTAAAAAAAATCAACTCAATATTAATAAACATACAACTTTCAATTCTTAACTATATTTCAATGTTCCACAGTCCTCTTAATTTTATATTTCTAAATCTTCTATAAACCTCAAATTTATTAATAATAATACTTAAGCATTAGAAATAAAAATTAGGATGTTACAACATATCTCTTTCTTACTATTCGCTCTGATACCATGAGAAAAGAAAGAGTTCTCTACATTTTGATATATAATTATAATGAAGAAGAGTACATTAGGCTAAAAAATGAGAGTAATGAGGGGAGAGATTGTAGGGATTACAATTATAAAAAATATCATACAAAACATAATAGATTAAATGGAGATCTCCCTAAATTAGAAAACTTAATCAAAATCCTAGAAATTAAGGATATAATAGAGGGAGGAAATTAAATTATGGGATATGTTCTTATTTTCTAACAGTTTTTATTTTATTTTATTAGATATATAACATTTTTTAGTTTTTATGTTGAACCACTTATGTTGTGCTTAGAGTGACCAGCAAGCCTTCACCTTCTTTGCACACCACTTTATAATTTTCAACGATAATACTCTTTAGGATTTGTTTGGTACCGAAGATTTAGAGGAAAAGATAATGAAAGTAACATTTTTATATATTAATTTTTGAAAATAAAAGATGAAAAAAGTGAGTTTAAAAGTGTTTAACTACATTTTCATACTTTTTTATTTATATTTTTCTTTATTAAAATCTTATAACCCCACTTTTTCAATTTTTTTTAAAAATCTTTCTCATAACATTTTTATTTTATCTCCCCTCCTCTTATCAAACAACCCTTACCTTGACTTTATTGTCCTAATTAATTCAAAAATTCTCTAATTTATTCAGACCCAATAAATTCATGAAGTTCTAAAGAATATTCATTAAAAAAAAAGTCACAAAGTGCCTATTAAATTAGTAGTAGAAACTGCTTTTTCCAATGTGATTATGTGTGAGTTTTTTCTCAACTTGTATGAACTAATAAACGTACTTATTGAATACTAACTCAAATAGGCCCTCAATGACGGATTCTACCCATAATAAAAGATACTCATTGTTTTGCTGGGAAAGGAAGAGAAATGGTGCTAGTTAGTTAAAACTTGAAAGATGACACATATAGGTAATACACATGTATGCTATGATGGTGTAATCAGTAGAAGGTGGAATATGGTTCTTGTGTTAACACTTAACAGTCACATGGCTCAATAATTGACTGTCACTTTCTTTCTTTCTTTCTATTTTTTTGGACTGAGCGATAATTGGCAATTCTGAAATAACCCAACATCTTCAAATTAAATGAAACAACACCTCACTTTGCACAAACATGTCATCTTCATTCACCACATGATGATTTATACACCCATCAGGTTATAATTTATTGAACTCACAGCAATTCAAGGAGAGGGAGAGAATTAAGCTCTATTTCAACATTTGCCATCACGTACACATGGGCAAACTTGACTTCTGAATTGTTTCTCCCTTGTTTATTTTACACGAGACAACTGGACAAGCACTTATTAGCTTGCATATTAAACTTCTAAATTTGTGGGTAGATCCAACTTTTGATTTGGCTAATATATATTCCATTCTTTAATTTTATCTCAACTTTATACTGTCTCTTGATTTCATTTAATTTTATTATTATTTATATTTTATTTCTGTGTTTAAATTTCACTTTTTTTTTTGTTGGTGGGGACTTGACAAGTATAATGTATGTTATTATAGAGTCTGGAATATTCAAATACTATATGCAGTATTATTTTTGATACCGTACCAGCTATTATGCTGCATGAACCAACGTTATCCCATTATTGGTGATGTTCGGTATAACACTAAACAAAATAAAAAATTTCTGTAAAAAAAAAAAGAAGAAATGAGCCCATTTGATAAAAATCTCCACTGCCCCGAACAACTGCAATAATCACCCAACAAAAAAAGGCAAACTAAATATACAAGAGAGTAAAAAAGTTATTTGTCTTTTATAGTAGAACAACACCTGGGTCGTATGTGAAGTTAGTATTTTTCTTTAATTTAATATTTGAAGTTATCCAGTGGCACCAAAAAAAAAAAAAAAGGGAAAGAACCCAAAAGAAAATTGAAAAAGCTATCTTGTAATGACATAGGTTGAGTTATGACGTATTTAAGTATTTGTGAAAAATACAAGAATACATGGCAAAAAAAGAAAAAGAAAAATACACGAATAACACTTAACTAACCAAAAACGGAAAAATTACAGGGGAAAATAACAAAAGTGATATTTGGATAACAAAAAATTCAGAAAAATAAAATTTAACTTAAAAATACATTTTCTTAAAAATAATCTAATTTTATGTCAACTTCTCTGTACCAAAAAGCTTAAATTATTAATTATATATTTTTTAAAATAAAATAAAGAGTATTTGAATAGTCAACAAAATTGCCAAAACGCACCGTTCATGCTGCTTGAACAGTGAACACCGACAGAGGCCCACCAACAGAGCCCCGCACAGCATTTCTTCGATATTTAGGCAATAACTGATTTCAGCTTAACCTCTCCTTTGCGGGAGAAGTCACAGGTTTGAATAAGGTTATCGAATTCGGGTGTGATATTGAATCGGCTGTGGTACTGAATTAAGGGTCAATGAGTTAAATTGGAGTTAACCTAGTTCCAGACCTGTGAGAATAAAAAATAAAATTATATTCTTATCATAATATCATATTATTCAAAATTAATTTAATACCTTGAATAAATAACAAACAATTATATATATATCACAACCATAAGTTTATATTTTCTTTGATGTACTCCCTCTGTCCCAAAACATAAAAGACAACCACCACCCCTACTTTGTCCTAAAATATAAAAGATATTAAAAAAATGTCTTGTGTTTTAACTCTTTTTTTTAACTTTGTCTTTATTTAATATCAATGTATTAATGTTGATGTTGACCATAAAAATTAGGGTTAAAGTGCAATTTACCCCCAACGTTTTGAGCTACATGCAATTTTAACCCTAATGTTTTTTTACCCAATTTTAATCCTAATGTTATTTATTTGGGGCAATTGATACCCTATTTAACATATTTATGACGTTGACAGTTAAATCTGGATGGTTGACCAACATAAGGCGATGTGGCAGCTTAGTTGAAATAAATGTGTGTGAGGCGGCCTTGAGTTTTTCTTTTTCTTTTTGAATTATCTGTAATTAAAAAAAAACTTAATTAGTTTTTGTGTGTTTTTTTTTAAAACTCCTCTCAAAAGAGAACAAACAAATGGTGCCCCAGATTGTGTTGCCTCCCTCCAAAGAGAAGTTGAATTTTCTAGGCGAGCTCACAAGAAATAGCAATGGCGAGTAAGACTAAGAGGGTGTTTGAATACTAAAAAAAGGGGGTTTTTAAGGGTAAAAGGATTTTTTCACAAAAAGTTGTCAAATACCACAAATTTTTTAAAAATGACTTTTGAGTAAAAAGGGCTTTTGAGTCTCTAAAAATGGTTTTTTTTCAAAAGCTATTGAAGATAGCTTTTCCAACTCTCTCTCTTCACTTTACCTTTTTACCTCCATGTCTCATAATAAAAAATTTTAATGTTAAAATAATTTATATCATAATATTTTTTATCCATGTCTCATAATATTTCGGTACTCTAAACTATTTTTTATCATCTTATAATATGGACTAATGTTGCAATCTTAATTTTTTTAATCCATTTATACACATTTTATTATTTATTATAAAATTATAATGTTAAAATAATTTATATCCCCTCACAACCCTTACATGTAATTATTATAAAAGCCAATGCCCTTTTCGTCATTTCAATGTAAAAAAGCCATTCTGGTAACATTTATCCAAACACTCTTATTTTTTCAAAACCAACTTTTTCACAAAAACTTTTCTCAAAAGGCATTATAGAAAAAGCCCTTCTGCACCAAAAGAACTTTTTAAAAGTTGTATCCAAACGAGCTCTAAGGGAAGTTGCAAGAGAGACCGAGGGAGACAACGAGAGATACATACAGAGAGAAATTGCGAGAGAGAGAGAGAGAGTGAAGTATTTTAAAGCCCGATTGGTTGTGACTTATGAAAAGTAACTTATTTGACTTACGTGATTTTTGATAAGTAACTTATAAAAATAAGTAACTTATTAGAAGTCAGTTATGTTTGGATTGGAGGTAAAAAAAAGTAATTTATTGGGAGTAGAAGAAGTTACTTGTGTTTGAAGTGGGAGTAAAAAAAGTGACTTATGAGAGAGAAAGTAACTTCTTTTAAAAAGTCATTTTTTTTACTTATAAAAAAATTAACTTATTGACATAAGTTGTTTTTTTTTTAAAAAGTTACAGTCAAACACTCAAATTTAAAAAAACTACTTTTTTTTCTGAAGAAAAATAAAAAACTCTTCCCAAAAGCTCCTGCCAAACAGGCCCTTAGAATGAGTGAAGGCGAGAGCGAGAAGGAGTTGGGTTTAGAGAAATTGCGAAGAGCTGATTTGTCGCTCAATCTGTAGATTTACACCATGGCACCACTACATACTCTATCACGGAGTTGTCAGCGAAGGAGATTGAAGAGAGAGGGAGCAATGGGTGCAACGTCGTCGGTGAAGGAGACTGAAGAGTGAGGAGCAACAGAAGTTGAAGAACTTCACCATCAATCTTACGAAATTATTTTCCATCTCCTCCACCTTCTACTATGATTGACCACCAATCTTAAACAAATAATTGTGGACAATTACATCCAAATTTCAAATAAAAATTACATGTTCTGAATCACATTTTTATTGCAAACTCGTCTTCTGAATCAAATCGCATCTAGATTTCAAACAAAATCTCAATCACAAATTGAAATCATACATCATGAACATTAACTAGATTTGACAATTAAAAAAAAAGTAAAGCATATGTAAATCAAACCCCTCATTTGTTGAACATGAAAATGGTGAACGAACGACAATTAGTAGTTATCGCTAATTGTCTCGTTTCTCTCCACTATTGCCTTCGTGTTCTACCTCAGTCTCATCATGTCAGGTCTCAAAGCTCACCACCGTCGTTTTGTTTTGCCTGCACAGATCTAAGGAGAAATAAAGAAGCTCTTCGTCACCGTCATCGTCGATCTCCTCATCTCAGATTTCACATCTCACCGCCGTTGTGATTTGGGTTCAAGGGGTAATGCGATTTGGGTGATGTGGAGTTCTTTGTCACCTTCATTGTCCCCCACCATTATCGCTGATCTAATCTCAAATTTTAGACCTCGCTCCCGTTGCGATTTGGGCAATGCAATTTTTGATATGATCTATTTCATTTTTTGTCTTTTATTTTGAAAATTTTAATCTGTTTCCCAGATCTTCACTTTAAGAAAACAATTTTCCTTATCTAGCTACCACATCATTCATTTTAATCCACATCACAAGACACATGGTAGGGTTCAAGTCCTACTTCAAAGTTTGATAATCAAAATCACTGTTCAAAAAAAATCATTCTTTTTTTTTTTGCTAAAAAAAATCACTGCTCAATCAATGACGATGTAAATTACACCAATTAAATAACTTTGGGATTGAAATTGATCCAAAAAAAAAGTTAGGATAAAAATTGCACCCTGAGAAAAATGTTGGGGGTAGATTGCATTTTAATCCTAACAATTATCATTCCCAAGAAGAAAAAAGAGGAGGTAGTGAGAGAGATAGTAGAACTTTAATAAATGTTTTATTTCTCTTATTTCATATCTCCTTATTAATAAAGGTATTTAAGTAAAAATGAGTAACAATTTTGACATATTTAATATTTTTAACCATTACTTTGAATCAAAAGATTCGGTTAAATGTCTTTTATAATCTGAGACGGATGAGTATCAATATAATATGATATTAATTGATCATCTAATGATATTATAATAAATAATCATAAATATTCTTTTTACTGTTTTAACAAATTATTAAAATAGATAGACAACAACAAAATATTTCTAACTACAATTCTTTAATCATTAAGACAAAAATTATTATTAATTTAGAGTAATATTTCTATCTATCACATAAAATAAGTATTTTTTTAAAAAAAAACAATCCAAACTGGGTCAACCCAGCAATCGGTCCGGGCTTACACCGAGTTGACCGGTTCACCTAGATTAGTGACTAACCCGGACCAGTTTCATGGCCGTGTCACTGGTTCCAGGGTTGACCCGGCCGGTCCTATCCGGATTTCAAAACTATGGGTTCAAATTTATGCTTGCGTGGGTGGGTGTAATTTTTTGTTAATATACTCCATATTATGTGTTTGTCCTTTATTTTTTTTAAAAAAAGTTTTTTTTTAATATCAAAGTGGCAAGTGTTACACTAAAAAAAGAAAATCATTTTCGGCTTAACAGTTTACACACTCACATGTACTGTTTTTTTGGATTGATTAAAAATGAGAGAGGAAAGAAAATAAGAGGGAAGCAAGTTTTTCTGCTTGGCTAGAAAAGAAAATGAGGATAGAAAAAAGTGGAAGTGAAAATAAAATGGATCCATGTTTCATTTTCTCCTCAAGTCTTCTCTCCACAGGTGGAGAGATTTTGGGACGAAAATTTTATTTTCAATGCCCTCTCCCTCATAATATTGTAATATATTGGATTCAGTTAGCCATTTAAACTATGAATTTAGTTAGCGATTTAAATTACACAACATGATAGACAATCATACAATGTTTAGCAATTTTTTTTGATGACTTCAAGGAATCTCCACCCGGTAGGCTAAGGACTAATCCTCTACTCATTGTGGGTTTCTCTATGAGAAGGACAGTTGGTCAGAAGATTTAACATTTAGCAATTTAAAAGGGGTCACAAAATTGTAGACAATCATAAAATTATACAATATTACAATATATAATTTGCAACACAACAAATACGAAAGGTGAGAGCTGACACCAATATACTGGGCAATAGAACTGAGAAAAAGAAAGCTTCCTTCACCTAAAAATGAAAACAGTGTAGCTCAAAATCAATAAAATTATACAATATTACAATGTATAAATAATTTGCAACACAATTGCAATAGCCCAAACATTTTGGTTAAAGGATTTTTTTTTGGGAAAATGGCACCTAGGTCCCAAAGATCAAACATAATTATAAAAAAATCCCTCCCATTTTTCCCTTACCATGAGGTCCCTAGGAACTTTTTTATAATTATGTTCATATAGAAAATTTCCTTGTTGCCCCTATCATTTTCTGCAGTCCTCCCTTGTCCTTTTGTGTAATGGAGAGAGAAAGGAAAATATTAAAAAATGGGCGGGTACTACTCATAATGTATAGGCATTTTAATAACTTCGCAAGCCGATTTGACAATTTCGTCAGCACATTCTGACAACTTCTCAGGTGGGGGGCCTTTTTTATAATTATGTTTGGTCCTTAGGACCTAAGTGCCATTTTCCCATTTTTCTTGTTAAATTATTTCATTTCAAAATATAATAAAAAAATGGCTTTTCATCAAATAATTTAATTTCAAAGTTTTTAGACAAGTAACTTCAATATGATTTTTTAATTGTAATATTTAATTTAAACCTAATACATTTTGAAATAAGGAAAAGGATATTTTAATCATTTATAGCTTGACTCATTTTTCTTCCTCTCTATTTTTTGCCCACCCAAATATGAATTGCTTGTTTGGTTTATAGAATCGAAGGTAATATAGTTGAATTTAATACAATGTAATGTAATATGATATAATGATGATTCCATGTATTTGTTTGGTTTGGTTTGTCTTTAAGGAAAGGTAATGCATATGCATAACAACATTTGATTGGATTACATCTCACACGAGAATATATGAAAATAATATAGTTAAAGACAAAATTACCCATATTTACACATATACCTTGGATTTATGGTTTTTTTAATTTATACATTATACATGTCAAGTTTATAATAATTTTTTCATATTTAATGGTGAGAATATCGGATTAAAGTTGGGTTGATAGTAATTTTTTAATATTTAATGGTGAGAATATTATTTAATGGGATATTTTAATATTTTCAATGGTAAAATATTTTTTTTAAAATTTTTTTATTGGGGAAATATTTTTTAAAATATTATATAATAACTTCACATTTTTAATATTTAATGGTAGTAATTATTTAATATTTAAAAATAGGGTTAAGGGCTTTAAATACTCCGGAAGTATTGCATTATGAGCTATGGGCACCCGAAAGTTTTCGGGGGCAAAAATACCCCGGAAGTTTTTAAAACGGGGAAAAAATACCCCTCCGTTAAATCCACAAACAGTCAACATCTGTTGACCCTATATATGCTGACATGGCATATTTGTGAGGCATCAATTTCACTTTTTTTTACAACTAGTTATCTAAAAATTTTGAAACCTTCACAGAAAATCCCTAAAAATACCAAGAGACTACCATTAATATTTTAGAATTTTTGGACATCTATAACTCCCAGAATAAATTTTTCCGTAAGAACCTCTTTACCAATAATTTACCGATTTCAAGGGCTTTTGTTCACATAACTGGTTCTCTTTTTTTATTTTTGCTGCATAAAAAATTTCCTAAAATAATATAGTAATTTTCCCATATCTTAGTTCAGAACACTGAGATCCCAATATATTTGATAATATCAGTTTTTGGCCAAAAACCCTGTTCGGTCAAAAATTATGAAAATATTCAAAAATTCATAATAAATTCCTCAAACCTCGAAACAACATTCTGACTGCACCATAATGTTCTGGACGCCCTCTACTATTTTATAGGATTTTATGAGAATTTTCAGGCATCTTGGACTTATCCGCATGTCGGGTATCATATAATATATCAGAATTTTTGTAGGCAAGAAAATGTTATTTTAGGCCAAAATACTGATGTTGGGGCAGATTGAGTATCGTGCTCTAATATTTTTTAGGCATAGATGAGGTATTCCAGATAAGCAGAGAGGGCCTTAGTCTGTAGAGGACTGAAATATCTCACAACAATTAAAATGAAATATGAGAACTAATCTCTGTGCAAAGAGTTTTAATATATTTCGAAAACTTTGCAGAATTTTTAGGAAATTTCACTTTAATTGTTGTGAGATATTTTAGTCCTCTAGAGACTAAGGCTCTCTGCTCATATAGAATACCTCCTCCAGGCCTAAAAAAATATCAGGGTACGATACTCGGTTTACCAAAAAATCACTATTTTAGCCTAAAATACCCTTTTTTGGCCTATAAAAATTCTGAGATATTACATGGTACCCGACATGCGTACAAGTTCAAGATGCTCGAAAATTTTCATAAAATCCTAGAAAATAGTAGAGGGCTTATAGAACATTATGGTGTAGTCAGAATGTTGTTTCGAGGTTTGAGGAATTTATTATGAATTTTTGAATATTTTCATAATTTTTGGCCGGACAGGGTTTTTGACCAAAAACTGATATTATCATATATATTGGAACCTCAGTGTTCTGGATTGAGATACGGGAAAATTAGTATATTATTTTAGAAAATTTTTGATGCAAAAAAAATTAGAAAAGAAAATCAGTTATGTGAGCAAAAGCCCTTGAAATCGGTAAATTATCGGTAAAAGGGGTTTTGTGGAAAACTTTATTTTGGGACTTCTAGACATCCAAAAATTCTAAAATATTAATGGTAATCTCCTGGTATTTTTAGGGATTTTTTGTGAAGGTTTCAAAATTTTTAGATGACCAATTGTAAAAAAAAAGTGAAGTGGATGCCTCATAGACATGCCACGTCAGCATATGCAGAGTCAACAGACGTTGACCATTTGTGGATTTAACGGAGGGGTATTTTTATCCCGTTTTAAAAACTTTCAGGGCATTTTTGCTCCCTAAAAACTTCTAGGTGCCTATAGCCCATAGTGCAATACTTCCGGGATATTTAAGCCCCTTAACCCTATAAAAGACAAGTTAAGGCTGTTTTTTTAAACTAGTTTTTCTTAATAGGTTAGGACAAGACTTACTAATAAGCCTTTTAGGTCTATCATGTTGGCTTGAGCTTGTTAAGTATTTGAAAAAAAAATCAATTACATTACATTGCGATTGTTGCAAAAAAATTTAATTAACTATTTTTCATTTATTTGCAAAAAGAAAAATAAATATTATTACATTATAACGTACAACATTGCAGGATTTTTTCCTAATTGATTTAAAATTCATGTCTTTTTAATTTAAGAAAATAACAATATCTTTTAATATGAAAAAAAATAGTTGCATCTTTTAAAAATGCATGCATTTTAATAGGCTAAACTATGCCTACCATTAGGCTTGGGTTAGGCTGACAAAAATGCTTGTGACAGGCTATAGGCCATTACAAGCTAATTTGCTACAATACAAATTAAACTTATTAAGGTTAAAACCTGGATTGTTTCCACTCATACCCAAGGAAAAAAATATTTAAATTTAATTAATATTTTAGTTTTCAAATTAAATAACAAGAGTAATTAATAGCACAATAATTACATTAAATAATATTGTCATCAATTACATGTATTTGTTTATATCATCATCATGACTGATCTAAAAAATGTCAACAGTTTTAACAAATTGACCTCTACTTTTTTGGATTAAATATATGTATCATTGTAGGGTTTTTTTAATAAACTAATATAAATAGTATTTTTTTAAAGAAATGCAATAAAAAAAGTATTTAATCTGATACAACAGTTAAAATCGTGATTAGGTTCAACGACTTGTGGAAATTGTTCTAAGTAAGAACGATTTGCGTTAAACGAATCCCGGGAGAGATGGTTAATGAAAAAAAGCATTCTACGTTAGAACGATTTGACACTGTTCATATGAACAGTGTCAAATCGTTCACGTGAACGACACTACCCTGTAAAAGCCTGTGCGTTCGTTTTTTTTTTACTTTTTCAGAACACCTACCCCGCCCGACCAAGCCTGCCATTGCCATGTTATTTTTTTTTAATTTTCAATACAACTTTGCAGTGTATTCAAATAATTGAACATTGGCTACGCAATGAATTCATTGTATAAATAAGCTATCAACTTCTTTTAACTTCATTCATGCTTCCTCCACAAAGTTACTTCTTCTTCTTCATTCAGCCTTCCTCTGCAACATTTTGCACTCCTCCTGCATCTTCATTCACCAGCTACTTCTTTGTTGAGCTTCCTTCTTCAGCTGGACTCATTTCTTTATTTATCTGTCTCTTATCCCTCCTTCCAACTTTCTTCTCCATTCCTGACTTGTTTTCTATTTTTTACTGACTTTGCACTGGTGTTTAGAAGTTTGGGATTCCTAGTAAGTAGTGTTGTATATAATTTCTTTAAATTTTATAGTTTGAAATATTTCTGATGATCTTACTATAATGTTCTTATTTAACGTTATTTGTAGGCGGTCTGTATTTATGAAGAAGTTGGAAGATCAAATAAGAGCCTTTTATTGAACTGTAAGTATACTGTGTTATTCAAATGTATTATTCTCTTATGAATATGTGATTCTTTTTATTTTTTTTGGTCAGTTATAAGTATGTTTTTTTATCTATATGAAGTTTGTGTGAGTAATGATTCCTATTTAATGATGAGATTGTTAGGAAAAATTAGACATAATGTATAAGAGGGGGTATTAATTATTTAGTAGGAGCATTATAAAAGTTTTGACTTGGAGAAATGTTTCTTATTAATTGTTTAGAAAATTTGACATCCACCTCCATTTTTTTTGGGTTGAAAAAAATCAAATACATTAAAATGTAACTTATTTTTGTTGAGAAAATAGATTTATACTGTTATTAAGTGTTTGGTATGACCCCTATATTCTACCCATTTTAATCCTAGAAATAGAAAATAATGCGCATGTTGTACTTAGAAAAATTTAGAAGCCTGTTTAGATGAAAACGTTAGAGATAATTGAGGTGGAAATATTTTGTAAACTAAGGAATTCTTTTTTGCAAATAATGCATAATGCTTAGAAAGTTTGGATGAAAACGTTTACAGACATTGATATGCTACAGAAGTTTCTTTGACAGAATGGTCGACGAGGAGATCATCTGACAGCCATACGAACCTATTAAGGTTCAATAGTTGATTTCGGAGTATTGCAGACAGGGATCATAACTATGGCGCGCTTCTGTACCTCTAATATGCTTTAATATTGTAGAGTGGCACCATCCAGATCGTGTGCTTCGCCAGTTCGGACGGGAACAACCAATTCTAGGCACACCTGTTTGTCTACAGAATGATCACTCATTGGAATTATGGGGCAGAATTGAGACAAACTGGGTGAAGTTTCATGAAAATTACATTATTGCATGGTATGGTTGGTCGAATGCTATTGCTGATGCCTCTCCGGCACACGATCCTCTTCTGAGGACGTTCGAATACATGCGCTGGTACTGGCGCCATACGAGACGTTGGATTCAACCAACTTCTGGGGATACTGGTTGCGCGGTAACGTTTGCTTTTCTTTCTTATCAACACATGCTTCTTTCTCCATAAGAAATGTATTATAACCTTGTATTTTATTATGTATTACAGGAGGACATAACAGAGCAGTTATTATGGGAAATGGTCATTGATCGTGAGATATGCCCGGACTGTGTTGATTTGCGAGATAGAGTTGCAGAGGACCAAAGAAACATCCTATGTGCGCTTAAAGAGCCATGATCATACGTTACTCCTCAACCTGCTCCTCCAGCAAATGAGCTGCCTCGGCCAGAAATTCCACATGAAAGGCCAAGTAGATGCCGTCGCGGTTACCTGTCAACCCAACCTCCGATTGTGCACAAAAATATTCCAACCCAAGAAGGAGGTACAAGTTCCACACAACCCTATTCCGGTTCACCACCACTATCTTCCCACTTTCAAACCTCTCCCAGCCCACCTTATACATATCAAACTCAACCATTTTCATCTTTATATGATATCTATACATCATTCTCGGCTGAATACAACAATCCCTTTACTTTTGATCCTGGTGGGCCATCACATTCATCCTTTGTCACACCTAGACAGTCTGTTAGTCTAAGTGTATCGTCGTTGCTTTTTGATCCAAACGCATCATCAAGTACACAGCTAAATGAACCACCTCAACCTCAACCTCAACCAAATGATGAACAACAACAACAATAACGGCCATGATGAACCTGGTGTAGAACTAGATGTGGCACTGACAATCATTATTTTTAGAGTTGTTTTATTTTATTTATGTTCTTTTACCCTCACTTTGTAATACTTATTTGTATCATTATGTAATTTAATGCGCTCATCCATTTTTTATAGGATAAGAACTATATGTTACATAAAAATTTAGTGACAATTTTTGTTATTACTAACACCTTAGTCCAAACAAAAAAAATATACTCCTAATAATATTGAGTCTCATTTCACTAAGTAAGGTTAGCTAAATTGTTTTTTGGCCCAAAAGTGAAGTTAATTATGTAGTATATATTAAAATTCAAAGAAAAAACTTCACAATAATTATAAAACTTACGTATTACACAAAACATTAACTTATATAATGGCCGCAACCACTACTCTAATGTATGGCTTAAATCAGTTCAAATTGACGGTCATAATTATTAAGGAAATATTTGTCAAAATTGTTATAGTTCTATGTTCATCGAATAAAAAAACAAGAAAAGTAAAAAGATGAGAGCCAATCAAATGGTATAAACATAAAATAAAAATATAACAATAATAAAAATTAAGAATTTAAAATTTAATTAATAAATATTGGTGTCAGTTAAGTCCTCTACAATCGTAGGGCTAGAATTGGCTGTAGCAGCTCAGCCATCCATTAAGAAAAATGGAAAAGGAGAAAGACTTCACTTGGCTCTACTCTATCTCTTTTTTCGGAAAATGATTTCATGAACCTCTTTGCTCAAATGCTAAATTTAAGCTTAAACTTCTTATAATTTATCACATGCTATCAGTATCCGCTCTATAATAAACTTTTTTTAAAATATATATATATATGCTATGGCTTCAAAAATTGTGCTACTGTAGCACGATTTCAGAAAATCGTGGTACTAGCACGACTTCCATATAAAACAGTACACGAGTCCCAATTTTAAACGCAAATCGTGCTTAGTTGGAACGATTTCCACAAATCGTTCCAACTAAACACAATTTGTGATGTTGTATTTGTTTAAATAAATTTTATCCTGTTGTATTTTGTTAAATAAAAATATTGTTTATTATATTATATTATAAAAGCCAGAATTCTCTGATGCAAAGCTTAGAGTCACCAATTAACCCGTATGCCAAAAAAAAAAAAACAAGGAGTCACCAATTAACCCGGTGCCACTACAACTATGCGCGTCGTTCAACGGCTTCGATGACGACAATTCATTCCTCAGGGTTTGATCCAGAGCCACAGTACAGCTTCCAGCGAAATTTATGGTTCCCGGTGGCCTAGTTTCTTCCGATTAATATTTTTTCTTTTAAAAATTGAGTTTAATACCCACTTCTTCTTTCCTTTTATGGTTTCAAATTAATCTTTCAGTGCTAGTTTGGCCATCATTCTGTCCACTTATAGACGAGATTGTTCTATTAGTTTTGCCGTTGCTCAACAAATCATCGCTTCCAGTATGATTTTGTACAAATTCATTAATTGTTGTGTTTCTACCATATAACTTGCGAAAGCTTGCTGGTTTAGTGGTATGCTGGAATCATTTTGCATGAGACTCTGTTTTCGCGTTTCAGATTATTTGAACCTATACATCATTGATGTTAGAATTGTTCACCTTTCTGTAGGAAAAGCATTACCATTTGAAGTTAATTTTGTCTGAAAGGATCGGTTTAAATTGTCAATATGATTGCATATAGAAATGTCCGAACAAACAAATTGTATTATATTGCAAGTTGCAACATGATACATTTGATATTTTGTTTATCAAACTCAGAAAATTACATTACTTATGCTTTTTATTTTCATCACCCCAATACTTTACCTCAACTCAACTCATTTAAAACTGAACGGCTGAGTTTAGGTTCTAACATCAGTTTGCTATTTTCTCTTGCCAGTTATGTTGTCATCCATGTGGAAATAAAAACTGAAGGAGAGGATGCTTTAAATCCCCAAATATATGGTGATATGATCACTGTAGAACGTAGGATATCTGAGTCCACAAGCTCCATCGTTTGTAATTTTAATGGTTTTAGATGTCCTGTAATTTGACTTATTAAATATATTTGCAATACGGCTATTATTATGGGAATATTGTGAAGGTCTTAGTGCTAATTCTTTAGTTTTAGCACTTCACTATATGATGTTGCTTCATGATTAGCTTTTAGATTTGATATTGGAGGACCGTTCCATAACATTGGTGTTATCCACCGGCTCTTATCACCTCTTGGGGTGAGGTGGTAAGATTAGGCACTTTGCCTTATTTGTTTAAACATGTTTGGATTTGACTTGGCTACAATTTCAGTAATTGGAATAATGCAGAACTAAATGGCTATTGGCATATTGAGAATTAAAATCAACAACTCATATTGCTACAAAAAACTCTTGTATGGCATTGGTATTAGTCACAAGTCATTTTTCCTAATGATATTAATTTTTCTGTTGAGAAATGCTGAACAAGTATAGACTTTAACTTTAGGTGTGATATATTTTGTGATAAGAGACTACATAATAGAGGCTAAACAAGTATAATATATTATCAGAGATAGTAAAAGATTTGGGGAAAGTTATCCAGCTTATAAGAGGTATTGTAGCAGGAGCTTGTTTCACTTTTTGTCAAAAATTGCTTTAAAAAGAATTTGAGTTCTTTTAGGGTCATTTGTTTGTTATCTTGATTTTTTGGCAACAAGATAAGAGACAAGATGTAAGCAGATGATATGTATTACTAGCAGAAGCAGAGGATGGAAATTTAACTGAGAATGAATGAGTCTTCAAATGAAAGTTCCTCGGAGATAGGTTTGAAATACTTTTTAATTGAAGACTTTGTGCTTAATAAAATGCCCTGTTGTGTCAAAGTTATGAGTCCATTCTGCATTATTTTTTTACAGTTGTTTTGTTTTGTTATTTTTGATCAAATAAGGAGGAGCGATCCCTTGTTTCCCTTGTCATGTTGCAGGCCTGTTAGCTGCCTGAGGAGAAATAGAATTGGCTAAAATGCCCTTTAGAAATTGCCATGGTGACCCTTTTTCCCCCGTAAAATCCCTAGCCTTCAATTTACAAAAATAAAAAATAAAAAATCCCTAGCCTGCTTAATTTGAATAGTTTGGCATTTATGATATTCTTTGCCTAATTGAATGCAAAATTTTCGAGCATTCTCTCTCTTTAAAAACTCTAAACAAAATTTGTAATGTAAGTTTTCTCATTTGCTATGAAATAAGCAATCATTTAGTTTTGCATTTATTTTAGTTCTTGTAATATTATAGTTGTTCTGTGTTAACAGGAAAGAAGGTTGTCAGCAGAAAGCAAAACTCCAGGAATAGGCTTCTCTCCTCCTCTAATGCAGTAGCTGTTTTAGTGAACGATTTTGTTAGAGTAAAAAGAATACATGTGCTAGGGAATGTAAAATAGCCTCCAAAACAGACAAGAAAGAACCCCAAAGGTTCAAAATATGACAACGCTTGCCTTTTTTGTTTTTTTGGCATGTTGTAGATAAAGAGCGCCTGAAAACAATTTTTGGTTCGTTCACTATTTTGCTGCTTAATCTCAAAAGCATGTTAGCACAAGGAGCTAGTAACAAGAAAGCTAGGGTTAAGAGTTACTTAGGATCTAGTAAAGTTTTTCTGTTCGAAACAAGAATTACTTCATAATGCAACTGAAATAAAGGGTGCAGATGTCTCCATGTGGGAACAACATCAATAAAACCAGTTGAAGGCAATCTGGAAGCCCTAAGCTTGGTCCCATTTGTTTTCTACTGCTTAATTGCCGTTCCAATTTTTTGATTTTAGTAGAATAATCTTGAATTGATTACTTATTGACTTACTTAGGGTGGGAATAATATCAATGAAACCAGTTGACGATATGCAACTGCAAATTGATTATTTTCGGCAACAGAAAATGGCTATTAGCTGAAATTCTGTCCGCTGCACATGGGGAACAAGTTTTCTACTCTTGCTCATTTTTTCCTTTGTTGCCTTTTCCAACACCTAGTTCCTCCCCTCTATTTGTAGTGCCATTTCCATCGATTGGGTCTAAGTTTGGGGTTGCGTTAACCTTACATCGGCTCTAGTATCTTCTTTTTACCTATTTTTCAAAAGCCCAATGAAGAATTCATCGACTACTTTGTTTAATGGAGCTGGCATCAATTCAAAATATTCAATGAATTTGGCTGCCGACATAATCTTGCTCTAGTCATAAGTGTTTCTTGAGCTTTTGCGCCAAAATTATCATTATCACCATTGAGCTAAACTGAGGAAATTTGTGTGTTAGCATTTCTGCTTGCATCTTCACACTGATTCTCACCTTGCATACTGAATCTCACAAGTTAAAATCGAATAACAGCAATACTGCATGTCATTGTGTTATTACTGCTGCCTTGGTATAAGTTGGACACCCTGTACTCTGTGCTTCTGACTTGTAAGCATTCTGCCTTCCAATTTTTGTTTCTGCATTACTGGACATCAATTCTAATATTTATCACATGGTCATTCCACTCTGACTCTTGAGGCTTTCTGTTGGGAATTCTTCCTGTTTTGCATGCATTCCTGTTATTTTCAATATGAATTCTGTGCTCCATTGGTCATTGTCAATTTGCTTGAGGTGCTCAAATGCACCAGAATATCTAGCACTGAACCTCTGCATTTCTAATCTTATTTTCTCTTTAAGCTGCAATTGTGCTGTGACATTACTTGGTTTTGTGCTTGCATTGCTTGATCTTGCTGAGTATACCTGTTGCTGTGATCCCTGGTTGCTGCTTTCATTATCCTGATTTGCTATCATCATGTCAATTGCTTTCTTACTGATATTTGTGCCTAACTGAAACTGTGCATCTCCATTTTGATTTGTGAGAATTAACATTGAGCAAAATTTTGTGTTGCTGCATTATGATGTGCTATGTGCTGATTTCATCACTGCATTTTGGTTCAATTGCTGTCAGTCTGTTTTTTAGGCTGCATCTCACAAAATATTGAATTGCGTGCACTGTTCTGTACTGATCTTTGCGAAATTGATTCCCCACCTTCTGAACTTGCTTCTTGAATTTGTTGTCGAAGACATACAATTGGCATCGTGTGAACTGAATTTTGAAGGACAAGCAGATTGTTAGAACTGAACCATAAGCATTCCTAAACTGTGCACCTATGCTCTTGAGTTTCAATTCTTCACTAGAAGTTCAGATTGTTTTCATCTCTTAAATGTATATGTGCTGAATAGACAAACAAATCTGATCTGGATTGCTCTCTCTCACTGACGTCAGAGTTCTATAATTGTGCACCAAGCTTGTGCAAGTACATTCTGCAAATCCCTGTGCCGGTTTCCACTTTTATTACTGTTGGTATATTTATTTTAAAAATATTTTAATTTATATATATTTATCTTTCAATATTACAAAACATTTTTTGTTTCACGATATTGTCTATCTATATTTCTATACACTTATTTTGAGAAATTTAATTTAATATCTTTATTTTGATTTTGCGTCATGATATATTTATTCTAAAAATATTTTAATTTATATCTTAATGTAATTATTTTGCCCTCCCCTTTTCTCCCTTTTGTTCCTTTACCTGTACTCTTATCTTGAAAATATTTAATTTAATTTAATTCAATTTAACATATTAATTTTGTGTGTGTGTTTTGAGCATGTCATTTTGCTGAAGTGCAACTCTTGAGATCCTTCGAATGTATCTTATAAATAAGACAATGTCACCCCTAGCAATGTGTATCTTACGATCTTATACTCTTTCCGGTCTTAATTATAAGGTTCAGTTGACTCTTTTGAAGAAATTAAGAAAGAAAAATAAGTTATTTAATTATATCATATCATGTTATGTTTTATTATATTATATATTAGTTCATAAGTCAAACAAAATAGTTTGAAAAAAAATGATAAATTTTAATGCTTTATAGTAATATAATTAGCTTTCTTTAGATTATCTAAAAAAAGTCAACTGAGCCTTATAATTAATAGCGGAGGGAGTATATAAATATAGAAAGAGCATCATCTTTGATTATATGAATTTTATGTGATGTGCTTATATATGTGTGTAATAAATCCTACGGCATAATGAGTATCATTCGAATAGCAAAAGATCTTATCGAGTGTTAGCATTATTTGATGTCAGAGTAAGGATGACTAAGAATTACAATATAATGGCATTTTATAAAGAAAATAAGGGGATGATTTTATAAGCAAAAAGGAGAAAAAGGTAGTTGTTAGAGATATAAAAATTATTATGTAATTGATATTTTTTACTTGAAAATGACCGAAATTCTATATAAAGAGGGAATTGGTTCATGGTTAAGTGTGAAGGAAGAGTTATTGGGTATCACCCTCCAAGTGGGAGGGTTTGATTAGTTGTTTCTTCAGTATTATTGTCGTCTTCCCAAGCATTATGGATGAATGATGTTTGGCTAAAATTTGTACATATTTAGAAGCGATTATTAATTAGTAAGATAATATAAAACAAAATGTACTAGTCAAAATCAAAATAAATCATTAAGTAAAATATCCTTTGTCACATGTTATTAGCACCAATTACCCAAACACAACACATGAATCAAATCTTTTGTCTCCGGGAAGAAGGTTGCCCATATTCTATATCTTGATTCGGAAAGATCTTCATTTGCAAAATGAAACCTCATTTACATAAAGTAGCGAATTCACAATGTATATAGGTCATATATGAAATGAAACCCCTGGCCATTACAAAGATGCATAAAATGTACGTAAATTAAAAAAAAAACTCAATGAAAAACATGCAACACTCTTAGTAATGTGGATATGAATTTATGATAAAGGCTTTTCTTCACGTGAATGTTGCAAACTGGTACAAGACTTTCTGCATAATTTGAAACTGACTTTTGAAAGCAAAAAGACACTAGAGAATTCTTCTTCAATTTATGAGTCGAAAGATTGAACAAAGTTGTAGTTCCCAATCCATTGAAACATGGTTCTAAATGGGAAGAATGAATGCAAACACGGCTGATAAGTTCACCCCTCCAAATAGAAATTGGTTGTAAAAAGTAGTGATAGGGAGTAATGGTACATATCTTAGTCCAACACGATCCCTCCATCACCAACAAATCAACTGAAGAAGAAGATTGGGGGTCTCCAAATCCTCTTCTATAAAAGACAGCAAGTTTGTTTTCAAACACAGTAAGTGTATGACAACGTGGTGGACCAAATGCTGATTCAAGGGACAAAGTAGGCATCTCTATCAATGCAAACACTTCCTTTGTCAAGTCAAATGAGACTATCGAATGGTGACCACTTTCATCCCCTATACCTTTCATGAAACCAAACCAAAAGATAGCTCCATTACAGGTAATACCTTCACCAGCAATATGACTTATACCTTTTGAGCTCCCAACATCAACTTCTTTCCATGACCCTTGGCTTAATGAATACACCTCAACTCCATGAAGTGGATGTTCATACGAAGAAACCAAAAGTCTCACTATCTTATAGTCATTAAGAATTGAACTAAACCCAAATCCTACCTCCAATCCATTAAATTTACGCACTATGGGAACTTGGAAAAGCTCTCTAATAGCCGGATTCCATAAGAGAAGGAACGATTGAGATTCATGAAAGACATGAAGACATATCAAGCCATTAACGGAATTTACAATGCTCCAACTATAACGCATTTCTCTAGAGAAAGCTGGTTTTGGAAATCCAAAGACTTGCTGAAATTTAAAGACCTTTATTTCATGATTGAGCAAATATAAATCAGTTCCGTTGGAAATGTTTTTGAAAATAAGAGAATTTTGCTTGGTAGAAAGATGGAGGTGTTCCGCAATGAAAGATGGGGTTTTGAAGAGATCCTTCCAATCTTTGCATACATATTGAAATCGTTTTATGGATTTTACCGGAAGTCGTAGAAGAATACTTGTGATAATATCTTGCGGGAGATAGGGTTCGGTGTTGTTCTCCATTACTATCTGCTTCATAGTGATCCACTGAATCTACTGCCTCACAACCTACAAGGAGATATCATAAGGTATGCATGTATACACATTTTTCTTGGGTCTTTTGGTTGGAAGCTAAATTTGTACATATTTTTTCCAAGATCTTTATTTTATAATGTAAGATTTCTTATCTAATGGGGTCTGAAATGACTTTTTGGTATATTATTATAAATTATTTTTAGAAAAATTATTGATATAAATTAAAGGCTAAAATATACATATTTGCATTAGGTATCATTTTAATCATTTATGTTTATATAAAGTGCATTTTTAATACTTCAATCCTAACACGGTTAGTCACACAAATTGCTTATTCATGACTCATCAACTAAACACTCACCAAGTATGTTTGCATTTTAACCTTTTTTGATAAAATATTTTTATATTTGATATTGGGTAAATCAAAAAATATTTAAAATAAAAATAACGGATGCGAAATTATTCTAGGGTTCATCTCTGCAACTCATCCCAGCCACCAACATCCCATCCCTGCAATCAACAACTAATCTTGTTTTTTTCTCAGACAAATCTCATAATTTTGTGTTTGGTTTTTTCCCCTCGTTTATTTGCTGACAAATACAGTAGTCATAAGAGATTATTACTAGAACCACTAGGACTTGAAATAATTGATCTCTATTCGGCTTATTTATTTGGATCATAGTTGAAAGAAGAAGAAAAATTCCAAAAAAGGAAGAAAAAGAAGAAATTCCATCGATCGAATATCTGTGAGTACTTTTCTTCCTTCTCCCAACACAAAACAAAAAAAGCAAACCCAACGTAAATTTCAAACCTTAAATTTAGAGGGAAAGGTGAAGAATAGGTATCTTTTTAATGGTGGGAGTACCCCAGAATTGCTTTTTTTTAAAAAAATAAAAATAAAAATAAATGCAATGTCAAGATTTAATTGATGAGTCGTCACTTAAGTTTGATGAGTGAGTAATTTCCATTAACTTATACTACGGGTGTTAGGATTAAAGAACTAAGAATGAGTTTATAAACATAAGGGTCTGAAATAATAGTTAATGTAATAAGAAATATAGAGATATGATCAAATGTGTGAAAAACAAATCACTGATAATTCGATCATTGGGAAAAATTGTAACTGAAAAAAAGTTTGAAGGACGAGTACAATAACTTCTTCCTTTAAGGCTAGAGTATACAATATAACAAAATTTTCTTAATAAATCTTAGGAAATTAAAGGAACAAGATAGAGTAACTTACCAGATCCATCAGCACAATCGCAAAAAGTTGGTTAAAATGCACCACAATATTGGAAAGAGATGTACCGCAAAACTCGAAGGCTATGAGACGATTCACAAATAATGGAGGGCTTCTCTTTATATAGAGATACGTCGGGGCATTTTGGAAAGACAAAATATTCCCATCCTTTTATTTTAAGATATGCTTTCCTCAAGTTAATATATCATTATCTCAGTTATAATATAAATTATTATATTTTGATACTTTCAAATATCTATTATATGTTTTTCCGGCAAAAAAAAATATCTATTTTATATTGTTGGCAAAAAAATATCTATTATAGATTGTTACCATATAATTACCATGGCGTCGGACCTTTATATGATTATATCCCTACTTTAACCTAAGAAAAAAAATAGTATATTTAATCAATCAATAACCGATCCCATACCTCTAGCTATCTAAATAAACTGAACACGTTTAATTGTTTTTTTTTTGAAATTATTTTTACACATAGTTTACATTAAAAATAAAATCTTAATAATGGAAAAGACTATATTAACATCAAGTTACTTACATCTATTTATCAGGTTCTCCAATCACACAAAACTATGTGTCTTATTTATTTTATTTAAGCTTATAATTAAATTATCATAATTTAAAAATAAGATATTTGGTCACATGTGATTGAAGAATCTAACGAAATGGATATAAGGAACATATTTTCCATAATAGAATACAATTTAATTTTGTTAGGGGCCCTTTTTGCCTACATTTTAATTTCTAGTTTTAATTATATCATTTTTCTTTGTAAATCTTATTTTATTTTTTTCCTAAATTTTGACCATTGGGACCAGCAATCCCTCGTTTGTCGGCATATAATCTTCCGGAAATCAATAGCATTTAGCTTCGGATATTTTTAATATTTAACTTAGAAAAATTAATACAACAAAATATATTATTTCAACTGGCACATTCAAACTTAACCAAAATATTAAATGTTTAATTGTAAACATTTAAATAGATTATTTAGAATAATGCTCATTATAATTATAAAACATTGTTGTATGTTTAGCAATGTATATTAAACGCATGAGGTTGGATAGGATAAGCATCAGAATTTTCAATTTTGAGCCCATTAATTATTGTTGTCAAAAACTTACTAGTGGATTCTTCGAGTTTAAGGATTTTATGATTTTACCAATCATTTCGATTCAATTAATGCATAAACTAATAGCCACTGTACACTCACACTGACTAGCATAAACTCGTAAACTCTACGCTTTTGGAGTGTTTTTCACGAGTTGAGAAATGGAAGAAAGTTGAGGTACAAAACCGGGTAACTGTGACCTGTGGGTTCTAACATGGGTCCCTCTACAGAAATAGCTGAGGTCATTTATGTGTCTTGATGCCTTTGATAGATTTATTTACCTCTCAAAGTGTATTCAATTAAAAAGATGATGAACATATAACATTATATCAAACAAATAGTACAATTGATTAATTAATAAAATAAATTCTAGCAAAAATCCCGTATAAAATGATTTGAATAAATTTATACCATTAGACTCAACATTTTAGAAAAAATATATTATAAATTAGAATATTTAAAAAGTTTTTCTAGAGCATTTATATAACTTGAATGCTTTTCAACTGAACAACTATATAATTTGCAAAATATTTATTAACATCAGAGTTTGTGTCTATGCATTAGTTTACAATTCAAATGAATTTGTAATTTTTTTTACAAAAATTTGATTATGTTTAGTGACTAAATATTGGAAATTAAAAGATACTTTATTTTATTTTAACTGTGATAAATTATTAATACTCATAAATTTTGATTTCAATAATTTGAATTATATATATATATATATGAAATTATTGTGATCTTTCTATTTTAACTACTTAATTATATACTTTTAATAATTATTTCTTACAAGTTTACAATCCGAGTTTATATTCTACTCACGAGCAGTGTAGTCGAAATGATCCGATACGCGATCTGGATCGCATGAATCGCTGAAAAATTAGACATGAAAGATTCAGATCATGGGTATTTCGTTTTTTACTAAAAATCGTGATTGGATCGTGCGATTCACGCTAAAATCGCATGAATCACGAGTCTGTCGTGATTGTTGCGATTTTGTAGGATCCTTCGACCTAATTTTCATAGACGGGTTGCACAATGATCCAGGTCGGATCTTGCACGACCTAGTTCTGTGAAGCCTATATCTTACACGCTTTTATTTGTTATTTTTGAAAAAATAGTTTCCCACCAGCGAATCCCATCAGCGATCAGCCTTTTCCTTTCTTTTCGGTCAACAATCACATATGGTAAAAGTAATACGCAATCAATCTGTTTATTTCTTTTTTGGTCATTTTTTTCTTTTGCCTACTATCCTTTTTAAATATCAATAAGATATAATGTAAAAATATATTTTTTTATATCCCATATATTCTTTAAAAACGTATATTCCCTTATTCCCTCTTACCGGTATATTCAGATCAATTCAGGAAAAAAATCCCAATCAAATATAATCCCTTATATTTCTCACTTACATATTCTAATCAATCACAAAACAATATCCAAATCAAATATCGAAGATTATATTTTTTCTAATATTTTTTTCATACTTATCCTAATCAAATATAAGTTACTTAATTATATCATATGTTATGTTTTATTATATTATATATTAATTCATACGTTAAACAAAATAGTTTCAAAAAAACGATAATTTTTAAGCTTTAGAGTAATGAAATTAGCTTTCTTAGGATTCTCTAAAAAAGATCAACTGAGCCTTATAATTAATACCAGAGGGAGTATATAAATATAGAAAGAGCATCATCTTTGATGAACCTCTCTCACTAGTGATGTAGTTTTTTTTTTAATGTTAAAAATGTAATTATAATAGTAAAATGTTAGTACCAAAAGGAATTGGTTTTAGTGAAAGGAGCTTTGAATATTTAAGCACGAGAGAGATTTATAGTTTCCACGGAGTTGAATTTTTCCTCTTGTATATGCAACTCTACTAATCTTATTGTGATTGGGCTTCCTATGCTGAATTGACAAAGGATTAATCCAATATTGAACAACTAATAACTTTGTTGTGACGTGGATTTTGATTATATGAATTTTATGTGATGTGCTTATATATGCGTGTAATAAATCTTACAGCCTAATGAGTATCATTCGAATAGCAAAAGATCTTCTTGAGTGTTAGCATTATTTGATGTCAAAGTAAGGATGACTTAGAATTACAATATAATGGCACTTTATAAAGAAAATAAGGGGATGATTTTATAAGTAAAAAGGAGAAAAAGGTAGTTGTTAGAGATATAAAAATTATTATGTAATTGATATTTTTTACTTGAAAATGACCGAAATTCTATATAAAGAGGGAATTGGTTCATGGTTAAGTGTGAAGGAAGAGTTATTGGGTATCACCCTCCAAGTGGGAGGGTTTGATTAGTTGTTTCTTCAGTATTATTGTCGTCTTCCCAAGCATTATGGATGAATGATGTTTGGCTAAAATTTGTACATATTTAGAAGCGATTATTAATTAGTAAGATAATATAAAACAAAATGTACTAGTCAAAATCAAAATAAATCATTAAGTAAAATATCCTTTGTCACATGTTATTAGCACCAATTACCCAAACACAACACATGAATCAAATCTTTTGTCTCCGGGAAGAAGGTTGCCCATATTCTATATCTTGATTCGGAAAGATCTTCATTTGCAAAATGAAACCTCATTTACATAAAGTAGCGAATTCACAATGTATATAGGTCATATATGAAATGAAACCCCTGGCCATTACAAAGATGCATAAAATGTACGTAAATTAAAAAAAAAACTCAATGAAAAACATGCAACACTCTTAGTAATGTGGATATGAATTTATGATAAAGGCTTTTCTTCACGTGAATGTTGCAAACTGGTACAAGACTTTCTGCATAATTTGAAACTGACTTTTGAAAGCAAAAAGACACTAGAGAATTCTTCTTCAATTTATGAGTCGAAAGATTGAACAAAGTTGTAGTTCCCAATCCATTGAAACATGGTTCTAAATGGGAAGAATGAATGCAAACACGGCTGATAAGTTCACCCCTCCAAATAGAAATTGGTTGTAAAAAGTAGTGATAGGGAGTAATGGTACATATCTTAGTCCAACACGATCCCTCCATCACCAACAAATCAACTGAAGAAGAAGATTGGGGGTCTCCAAATCCTCTTCTATAAAAGACAGCAAGTTTGTTTTCAAACACAGTAAGTGTATGACAACGTGGTGGACCAAATGCTGATTCAAGGGACAAAGTAGGCATCTCTATCAATGCAAACACTTCCTTTGTCAAGTCAAATGAGACTATCGAATGGTGACCACTTTCATCCCCTATACCTTTCATGAAACCAAACCAAAAGATAGCTCCATTACAGGTAATACCTTCACCAGCAATATGACTTATACCTTTTGAGCTCCCAACATCAACTTCTTTCCATGACCCTTGGCTTAATGAATACACCTCAACTCCATGAAGTGGATGTTCATACGAAGAAACCAAAAGTCTCACTATCTTATAGTCATTAAGAATTGAACTAAACCCAAATCCTACCTCCAATCCATTAAATTTACGCACTATGGGAACTTGGAAAAGCTCTCTAATAGCCGGATTCCATAAGAGAAGGAACGATTGAGATTCATGAAAGACATGAAGACATATCAAGCCATTAACGGAATTTACAATGCTCCAACTATAACGCATTTCTCTAGAGAAAGCTGGTTTTGGAAATCCAAAGACTTGCTGAAATTTAAAGACCTTTATTTCATGATTGAGCAAATATAAATCAGTTCCGTTGGAAATGTTTTTGAAAATAAGAGAATTTTGCTTGGTAGAAAGATGGAGGTGTTCCGCAATGAAAGATGGGGTTTTGAAGAGATCCTTCCAATCTTTGCATACATATTGAAATCGTTTTATGGATTTTACCGGAAGTCGTAGAAGAATACTTGTGATAATATCTTGCGGGAGATAGGGTTCGGTGTTGTTCTCCATTACTATCTGCTTCATAGTGATCCACTGAATCTACTGCCTCACAACCTACAAGGAGATATCATAAGGTATGCATGTATACACATTTTTCTTGGGTCTTTTGGTTGGAAGCTAAATTTGTACATATTTTTTCCAAGATCTTTATTTTATAATGTAAGATTTCTTATCTAATGGGGTCTGAAATGACTTTTTGGTATATTATTATAAATTATTTTTAGAAAAATTATTGATATAAATTAAAGGCTAAAATATACATATTTGCATTAGGTATCATTTTAATCATTTATGTTTATATAAAGTGCATTTTTAATACTTCAATCCTAACACGGTTAGTCACACAAATTGCTTATTCATGACTCATCAACTAAACACTCACCAAGTATGTTTGCATTTTAACCTTTTTTGATAAAATATTTTTATATTTGATATTGGGTAAATCAAAAAATATTTAAAATAAAAATAACGGATGCGAAATTATTCTAGGGTTCATCTCTGCAACTCATCCCAGCCACCAACATCCCATCCCTGCAATCAACAACTAATCTTGTTTTTTTCTCAGACAAATCTCATAATTTTGTGTTTGGTTTTTTCCCCTCGTTTATTTGCTGACAAATACAGTAGTCATAAGAGATTATTACTAGAACCACTAGGACTTGAAATAATTGATCTCTATTCGGCTTATTTATTTGGATCATAGTTGAAAGAAGAAGAAAAATTCCAAAAAAGGAAGAAAAAGAAGAAATTCCATCGATCGAATATCTGTGAGTACTTTTCTTCCTTCTCCCAACACAAAACAAAAAAAGCAAACCCAACGTAAATTTCAAACCTTAAATTTAGAGGGAAAGGTGAAGAATAGGTATCTTTTTAATGGTGGGAGTACCCCAGAATTGCTTTTTTTTAAAAAAATAAAAATAAAAATAAATGCAATGTCAAGATTTAATTGATGAGTCGTCACTTAAGTTTGATGAGTGAGTAATTTCCATTAACTTATACTACGGGTGTTAGGATTAAAGAACTAAGAATGAGTTTATAAACATAAGGGTCTGAAATAATAGTTAATGTAATAAGAAATATAGAGATATGATCAAATGTGTGAAAAACAAATCACTGATAATTCGATCATTGGGAAAAATTGTAACTGAAAAAAAGTTTGAAGGACGAGTACAATAACTTCTTCCTTTAAGGCTAGAGTATACAATATAACAAAATTTTCTTAATAAATCTTAGGAAATTAAAGGAACAAGATAGAGTAACTTACCAGATCCATCAGCACAATCGCAAAAAGTTGGTTAAAATGCACCACAATATTGGAAAGAGATGTACCGCAAAACTCGAAGGCTATGAGACGATTCACAAATAATGGAGGGCTTCTCTTTATATAGAGATACGTCGGGGCATTTTGGAAAGACAAAATATTCCCATCCTTTTATTTTAAGATATGCTTTCCTCAAGTTAATATATCATTATCTCAGTTATAATATAAATTATTATATTTTGATACTTTCAAATATCTATTATATGTTTTTCCGGCAAAAAAAAATATCTATTTTATATTGTTGGCAAAAAAATATCTATTATAGATTGTTACCATATAATTACCATGGCGTCGGACCTTTATATGATTATATCCCTACTTTAACCTAAGAAAAAAAATAGTATATTTAATCAATCAATAACCGATCCCATACCTCTAGCTATCTAAATAAACTGAACACGTTTAATTGTTTTTTTTTTGAAATTATTTTTACACATAGTTTACATTAAAAATAAAATCTTAATAATGGAAAAGACTATATTAACATCAAGTTACTTACATCTATTTATCAGGTTCTCCAATCACACAAAACTATGTGTCTTATTTATTTTATTTAAGCTTATAATTAAATTATCATAATTTAAAAATAAGATATTTGGTCACATGTGATTGAAGAATCTAACGAAATGGATATAAGGAACATATTTTCCATAATAGAATACAATTTAATTTTGTTAGGGGCCCTTTTTGCCTACATTTTAATTTCTAGTTTTAATTATATCATTTTTCTTTGTAAATCTTATTTTATTTTTTTCCTAAATTTTGACCATTGGGACCAGCAATCCCTCGTTTGTCGGCATATAATCTTCCGGAAATCAATAGCATTTAGCTTCGGATATTTTTAATATTTAACTTAGAAAAATTAATACAACAAAATATATTATTTCAACTGGCACATTCAAACTTAACCAAAATATTAAATGTTTAATTGTAAACATTTAAATAGATTATTTAGAATAATGCTCATTATAATTATAAAACATTGTTGTATGTTTAGCAATGTATATTAAACGCATGAGGTTGGATAGGATAAGCATCAGAATTTTCAATTTTGAGCCCATTAATTATTGTTGTCAAAAACTTACTAGTGGATTCTTCGAGTTTAAGGATTTTATGATTTTACCAATCATTTCGATTCAATTAATGCATAAACTAATAGCCACTGTACACTCACACTGACTAGCATAAACTCGTAAACTCTACGCTTTTGGAGTGTTTTTCACGAGTTGAGAAATGGAAGAAAGTTGAGGTACAAAACCGGGTAACTGTGACCTGTGGGTTCTAACATGGGTCCCTCTACAGAAATAGCTGAGGTCATTTATGTGTCTTGATGCCTTTGATAGATTTATTTACCTCTCAAAGTGTATTCAATTAAAAAGATGATGAACATATAACATTATATCAAACAAATAGTACAATTGATTAATTAATAAAATAAATTCTAGCAAAAATCCCGTATAAAATGATTTGAATAAATTTATACCATTAGACTCAACATTTTAGAAAAAATATATTATAAATTAGAATATTTAAAAAGTTTTTCTAGAGCATTTCTATAACTTGAATGCTTT
Organism: Acacia concinna; assembly: GCA_037177275.1. Classification (NCBI taxonomy): domain Eukaryota; kingdom Viridiplantae; phylum Streptophyta; class Magnoliopsida; order Fabales; family Fabaceae; genus Acacia; species Acacia concinna. The sequence goes on along the minus strand of JBAGKO010097243.1, from coordinate 3,488 downwards.
TCAACTGAACAACTATATAATTTACAAAATATTTATTAACATCAGAGTTTGTGTCTATGAATTAGTTTACAAACAGTTTAAATGAATTATAATTTTTTTTACAAAAATTTGATTATGTTTAGTGACTAAATATTGGAAATTGAAAGATACTTTATTTTATGTTAACTGTGATAAATTATTAATACTCATAAATTTTGATTTCAATAATTTGAATTATATATATATATATATATGAAATTATTGTGATTTTTCTATTTTAACTACTTAATTATGTACTTTTAATAATTATTTGTTAATAGAGATAAATCTTACGAGTTTACTATCCGAGTTTATATTGTACTCACGAGCAGTGTAGTCGAAATCATCCGATATGAGATATGGATTGCATAAATCACTAAAAAATTAGACATGAAAGATTCAGATCATGGGTAGTTTTGTTTTTCACTAAGAATCGTGATTGCGATTCACGCTGAAATCGCATGAATTGCGAGTCTACCGTGATTGTTGTGATTTTGCAAGATCCTTCGACTTGATTTTTAGAGACAAGTCGCGCAATGATCCAGGTCGGATCTTACACGACCCGGTTCTGCGAAGCCTATATCTTACGTGCTTTTATTTTTTATTTTTTGATAAAACAGTTTCCCACCAGCGAATCCCATAAGCGATCAGCGTTTTCCTTTATTTTCGGTCAACAATCACATATGGTAACAGTAATACGCAATCAATCTGTTTCTTTCTTTTTTTGTTATTTTTTTCTTTTGCCTACAATCCTTTTTTAATATCAACAAGATATAAAGTAAAGATATTTTTTTTATATATCCCATATATTCTTTAAAAACATGTATTCCCTTATTCCCTCTTATTCAAATCAATTCAGGAAAAAAATCCCAATCAAATATAATCCCTTATATTTCTCACTTATGTTAGATCCTATGTTTTGATGATTACTAAACTTAGAATAAGTTTGTATAAAGATGTTTTTGAAAATGATGTACTAAAGGAAAACTACTTAAGTAAAGTATACTTGAGTAGTATTTAGTTAGGACATGAAAAAGAAAATGTGTTAGAGCAAAACAGAAACTAAGCTGATACTGGAACCTCAAGTAAAGGCTTGAACCTCGAGGTTACTCTTTAATTTGTACAACAGCCAGGTTTCTGTTTTCATTGGCAGTTTGGCCAGTTAGAGTCCTAACCTCGAGGTAGTGTGACAACCTCGAGGTAACGGACTCTGGGCTACAACAGCCAGGTTTGACCTCTAACTGGCAGTAAGTGCAAGGTTGTGCCAGTACCTGGCTTGCTGAGTGCAAGTTACCAGAACCTCGAGGTAAGTACCTAACCTCGAGGTAAGTGGTCTCTTGGCTCAACTGCCAGTTATGACAGGCAGGGCCTCAACCTGGCAGTTGGGATTTTTTCCACTATCCTCGAGGTAAGTAACCTGACCTCGAGTAAGTAACCCTGGCTAGTAAAAGTTGAAAACCTTGCAAGGTTAATAACTAACCTTGCAAGAGAAGCTAGTTTTCAAAGAAAACTGGCAAACCATTTTAAAAAACTTGGCAGGTTCTATAACCTCGAGGTAAGTAGGCTGGATGACTGACTGGCAGTAAACCTTGCAACCTGGCTTATGTTCTTTAATATTGGCAAGGCTAGCTACCTCGAGTATAATCTATGCACTCGAGTATATAGAATTTAAAAAACTCAAATATTTTGTTCTTAAACCTAAAACCTCAAGGGTTGTTTACTGACCTCAAGGTAATAAGCAAACATTATGTTTAAGACCTTTTAAATTCAACCTTGAGTAAACTTGTTACCCTCAAGGCTCATTCTCTAAGAACTGCTTGTAACCTCAAGGAGAGTTGTCAACCTCAAGGTTTTATCTATCTACTAGAATCTCGAGGAAACTTTTCTCAAACTCTTATCTTGATAAATAGGATTGAGAAACTTTGAGCTCATTAATTTTTCAAAACTACCTCGAGGTAACATTTCAACCTCAAGGTAAATTTCAAAATCAGTTTTCCAGAAAAAGAGAGCATCATCGCGTAAAACTTCTAATCATTCAAGTATGCATTATATTGATACCCACTTGATTCCAACCTTTACTAATGATCTGTCTAGTGTATGAGAACATGTTACGAATCATTTGGAGAAGTATAAGGAACAAATCAAGCAAGCAGAAGATTGTGTTAGAGCATTTAATGCTAGTTACCTAATATGGCTAAACTCTTCACCTTCCTTCCGTCACCCACTTCAACGGATATATTTATGACCAAGAAGGAATGTTCTTCAACAAACACTGATAAGAGGAATGATTGAGAGTCAACGGATACAAATCAAGTCCAACGGATAGATCAACGGATAAAATTCTTCGAACTATAAATACAAGACTCTTAATGACTTCACCCACTAACGAATGTGCCATAATTGCTAGTCATTAAATTCTTGAGTCTGTATATTTACTAAGTCATTAATTCATCTATGAGCTTCAGTGATTATTATTCAACTCTTTGAGAGAGTATTAATAGTTATCAACTATACACTTGAGAAGTACTCAAGGTTGGTTGGGAACCTTGAGTAGGGGACTTGGATTGAGCTTTGTAAGGGGGAGTGATCCTTTGGAGTCAATCGAGTCTGTACTGTGGCGCCAAGAGCTCGGTTTAAATCTTGAGGAATAGTTGAACTCAGTGGTGACTGAGAATTGGACGTAGGTCAGGAGTTGGACCGAACTAGTATAAACTCTTGTGTTCTTGAGTTTAATCGAAAATTTTCAATCACCCAACTCACCCCCTCTTGGGTGATTAGCTTGCTCTTTCAACTTACATATTCTAATCAATCACACAAAAAAAATCCAAATCAAATATCGAAGATTATTTTTTATATATATTTTGTTTCATACTCATCCTAATCAAATATAAGTTACTTAATTATATCATATGTGATGTTTTATCATATTATATATTAATTCATATGTTAAACAAAATAGTTTGAAAAAAATGATAAATTTTAACGCTTTAGAGTAGTGAAATTAGCTTTCTTAAGATTCTCTAAAAAAGGTCAACTAAGCCTTATAATTAATACCAGAGGGAGTATATAAATATAGAAAGAGCATCATCTTTGATGGACCTCTCTCACTAGAGATGTAGTTTTTTTTTATTTTAAAAATGTAATTATAATAGTAAAATGTTAGTACTAACAAGAATTGGTTTTAGTGAAAGGGGCTTTGAATATTTAAGCACGAGAGAGATTTATAGTTTCCACGGAGATGAATTTTTCCTCCTGTATATGCAACTCTACTAATCTTATATTTGATTGGGCTTCCTATGCTGAATTGACAAAGGATTATTCCAATATTGAACAACTAATAACTGTGTTGTAAAGTGGATTTTGATTATATGAATTTTATGTGATGTGCTTATATATGTGTGTAATAAATCTTACGGCCTAATGAGTATCATTCGAATAGCAAAAGATCTTCTTGAGTGTTAGCATTATTT
>JBAGKO010096512.1:0-22692 GCA_037177275.1 Acacia concinna | reverse complement strand
TAGAGTTTTAACTTTAAAAAATCATAAAAAATTGAAAACAGATCCTTTTTTTGCCCATAATATATCAAAATGTCACTAATTTAATGTAGAATCTAGTCATTAAAGAATCATAAAAAAACATTTAAGAACTCCCTCAATTAAAGGAAATTGAGAGGAAATAGAGGGGAAGGCAATGAAGAGCCCCCTCCATTTATCAATCGCCCCTAGATTCTTCCCCTCCATTATTTGCTTTCCTCCGTACATCTCCTTCGTCTACTTGAATAACAAGGGGTTCAAGTGCATCCAACTGACCTCAAGTATTTTAATCTTTTAGGAATACCCGACACTCTAAAACATGAATTTTTCATGCCATAGTTATAAATGCACCAATTATTTAGCTAGGTTCTGGATGCATTTTCTTACAAAAAAACCACTTTAACATGTTGGAGGCAAAAAAAATAATAATTTAAGGTACTAAATATACATACAATATACTTTAGGTTGTTGGACACGCCACAACATATTTTAAAATGCTGTGTATTCTTAAGAAAATATTTTAAAGGGTTGGATGGACTTTAACACTAATAATAATAAATATAATGAGTTATAGCATATCATACAATTAATGTACTATGAATGTTATTTATACAATGATAATATGAGCAGCATGAACTAGTGTTTAGGAACTCGGACCGAACTGGCTCGGGAACCGCCAAATTGGTGTCAAAACGAGTCCGGTCTCAACCCAGTCTTTTTTTTTAAAAAAAAATAAAATCATTTTTTTACTTTTTCTTAAGAAATTTATATTAATAACCCTGAAATCTTCTCTCTCTCACCAGTTTAATCGTGGTTTGACTTCGGTTTGACATCGATCTGACCCACTAACCCTTAACCCAGTACCCCGACCGGTTTAGTGACCGGTCCGAGTTTCAAAACCTTGATTAGTATAGATATTCTTGTTGTAAAAATCCAGGGGCATTTACTTAATTTCACAAAATTTCAAAATTCTAAAAATTCTAGATTCCTACCGAGGACTAATATGAGATTTTTATATTTTACAACACTGAATTGTTTTTTTATCATTTCTATAGTATTTGTTTTTTGGAATTTTCCCTAAAATAAATGTGTATGAAAAGATTTTAATAATGTAGAAAGATATTATAAGATTTTATTTCTATCACATCATATAAGTCAAATTTTATTTAAAAATCTGTTTTGAATAATTATATTTTTTTTGAAAATTTATTTAAAATTATAAGGTTATGAGAGTGGAGAGATAAAATAAGGTTTTGTTTTAAAAAAAAATGGAGTACATACATCCATATCTGCATTTATTATATGAATGATCTATTAGACGGAAATTTGGTTTGCACAAGTCCAATAAATGCATAGAGCCTAATAAAAATCATTTAACATGTCTATAAAAAAAATAATTTAGCTTGTGGATAGTAATTTAGTTGAAGAGTATTTATATATATATATATATATTGATTGATGATAGATCAATCACCTTCATGCCTTTATCTCCCAAAAGTACAGTAATTAAAAAAAAAAACAGTTGAGTGCACAAGGGGGTTTAAATCACATACTAATTCTTATGCAAAAGATGATTAAAGAAGGAATTTCAGGGGGAAAAACAAAACACTTGTTTTTTTTAAACAATAATTAACTTAACCAATCCTCTTAATTTATATAGCTTAGTTATTTAGTTCTTGACAAATTGATAGGGCAGTATATTACTTAATAAAAATATGTAAAGTTGGAATAAAAAAAGAAAATTTCAGAAAAATACTAAAAAAATATGAAAAAGACAATTTAGTGTAGTGAAATATGAAAATTTCAAACCAGTCCTTTGTAAGAATCTAGAATTTTTAAAATCTTAAAAATTTTGCGAAACTACTTAAATGCCCCTAGATTTTAACGGCTTCAATATTTATATTAATAGCTTGAGTATCTATGCATTTAGGCAATGTCTATTCAAGTTGTTAAAATTTAAAGACATTTAAATAATTTCACAACATTTTTAAGATTCAAAAAATCCAAATTCCTACTAAGGACAAATATGAGATTTTTATATTTTAGTATATTGAATTGTCTTTTTATCATTTTCTTAGAATTTTTTTTGAGATCTTCTCAATAAAAAAAATACATTAAAACCTAGAAAAGAACAATTTGCTCCAAGTAGATCAACTATCTTGACTGCTTCAAAATTAGGAAAAGAACAATCTTTTACTGAGAATAATGATGGCACTATATACACAAACTCAACTTCGCCAACATTACCGTATAGCATAATCAAGTACATTCTTTTAAATTTACCAACATTAATACATAAGCTAAAGGCAAGGCAAGGCAATGACCACTCAGCACAATTTTCTACCAAAAAAATGGGCCATCTTAGCAGGATTTGGATTACCATCTTCTTTCGGTTCTTCTAGTTCATAACATGTCACTCAAATTCTCTAACACAAGAATCAAAGTAGCATTACGGGCAAACCTGAAGATTTTTGAGCTCGATCTTCTTCAATCTGAAACACGATATTTTTCCGTCTGTCTTCCCCTACACTTACAAAAAGAAACTCCAAAGGAAAGAGAAAAAAACTGATGCAACTATCTTTTGCCAAATATTAGGCATTTGTTGTGTTTGGATTCAGTAATACTAGGATCTGCATTGAGCTGTTGCTTTGTCTGAGTTGAGAGTGCTTGTTTCTCCATGGCATTCATGAACTTGCGCAAGTGCTTAATGTACTCTGGAAATGTCTCAAGGTTGCAATGGCCCCCACCTTTAACCCACAAAGGGTCATATTTTTCCTTGGAAAGTTCCCACAACCTCTTCCCATGAGACCAGTCAACGATGTCATCGTTTGTTCCCTGATTAGAATGTATTTTTGCAGACAAACAAAACTACTGTTAGCAAAGGGAAATGTACATTAAGAAACTCAAGAGCTGTTCTTTGTTTGCAACAACGTTTCACATTCCTTGAAATTTCAGGCTCCATAGTATATGATGATATTGTGGTTTTGAAATAAATGTTGGAAGCTGTCAAAGAGAAAACAATTGATATTTTATAGAACTTAACAGAGCCAAAGGATGAGAGAATGAGTGAGATCCATATGGTTTGCCGGTGACCTTAGATACAAACCCAAATGGTGTGATCCTCACCCTTTTCGGATATTAGATGATATATTAGACATCTTAGTTACCAACATCATTGCTCAACATAAAACAACAAAAAACAACAAGCCTTGTTTATCCCACTAGATGGGGTTGACTACTTGGATCACATAGCCCTACTTTATTCTACCAACAACTAAATCTAAGGATAAATGAAGAAGAAAATCAACATGAGTTAGTAGCATTAACATTGAACTTTGCATCTAATTTTTCAACTAAATCGGGTCCCTTATACAGATTACCAACAACATACTACACTCAACATGCCTGAAATCAAATGGCAGCCTTGTTTCCAATTTAAATTCATCACTGCCTAACCACAGATTCCATCATTCAACAATAAAGGCAATATTCAATCTATCATGAAATCCAGGCTTTGATTTTGTCGTTCGGTTTTCCAAGACACACACTGGATATAAAATGTGTATACTACAAGTGACTATTAGTCCTCACATCTTTTGTTCTGCTGGAATATTCTTCCTACTCATAAAGAGAAAGGTGTTCCAAAGGCTGCCTCAACTAAAAACCATGTTAGGAGAAGCAATTAAACAAAGCACGTTTACTGCTTATTGACCAATCTTCATATGCTGTATGTTTCTAAGTGAAAAGACCGCTTAAATAAGTTCACTGCAACATAGGAAAATCAGTCATGTATAGAAAAAAGAATGCAAGGAACCCATTCAATCTCTGTTAGTATAGGGGAAGGATAGACGTATGAGGAGAAATATTAAACAGCGTTTTTGGCTTGCTTTTTCTTTGAGGTTTGCCATAGATCAAACATAGACTTCACTCATGTAAACGGCAAGTTGCTCTAGTGCACCTTAATAGAAAGGCAACCCCAATATATATTCATAAGATTCTAAACATTTAACAACTATTTGATGCATTTTGCAATTCAAGATTTGGAGATATTCTATACACATCATGATATGACAATGGCTGGCCCTTTGTGGAAGAAACTCAGGTACTGTATCGGTTTTTTCATAAAAGCAATTGATGAACTCTCAAAGTTCTATGCCGATATTCTAACTCCTAACGCTGTTTGAATTGTGAGAGATTTGCAATCAAATATACACATGAGATGACATTTCCAATTTTTTAAATAATAACTATAGTTTTAAGTGAAAGATAAATACATATAGCTGACCCTCCACACTTAATTTGTCATCCTATTCTACCCTCGTCAAGGCTCAGCCAAGCTTCCAAATCAATGGCTCATTCTCAAAACAAGCAAAATATGGAATCAGAACAATCTCTTGAAAACCGAAGGTTCAAGAACGAAACTCTTGAGCAAGTTATGGCAATTAAAGAAACATAACCACAGAAGCTGATTAAGAATTATGTTAGGGAAGATATACGTACATGTATAACTAACACTGGACAACTGACTTTCTGTATTTTGTCTATATTCTGAAATGATTGGAAAGACCTTAGTCAATACAAAATTTAGAAGTAAGAGATCAAGGTAGCTTACAAATTCAGATAAACACAAAGGCAAAACTTACTTTGAAAATATCAAACCAAAATGTCATCTTGACAGGGTACAAGACCCTTATGCCTGAAAGGATCGCACTATGAAGAACAACACCTCTCAGCCTCTGTAATTTAGAAGCCAAGTGTACCGTGGGCCCACTTCCAACTGATTGACCGTACAAGATTAATTCTTCTTGTTTGATTCCATATTCTCTCTTCAAACAGTTATACACAGCCTCTATGTCGTAATACGTGTTGAACTCAGATGGCTGTCATAGTTGGAGAGATCATAAATCAAACATCAGATATCAAGTTAGATCAGTGGATACTCATTTCTAATCTTACTTATTTTACATCATCCAAGACTAATGGTAACGATTATTTGTGGCTCAGTGAGAGATTATTTGAAATCAACTTAGGAAAATAACAGGAAAACGGAGAGAGAGGAAAAGAATCAAATGGTTTACATTTACTTACCTTACCCGAAGATGCTCCATATCCTGAGTAGTCATAGCTGCAATATAACAAAACGTCTCAAGAAAATATTCAGAAAGGCTCTACTTTTAACTTCAAAAGTTAAGTGGACATAATCTGAACTGTGAAGTCTAGAAAAATAAGATTATGAGCAGAAGAAAACATGATGGAAGCTAAGAAGTAAAATACAAGTAGAACTAGACCGAGAAGGCGTCAAATTTTCCTAGAGATCAGGCCCGCTTGCTTCATTATCTGAAACCACTACCTTTTCATCAGATTTGAACTAGATTTTTTTTTTTGGTAACAAGTAGAGGAGAAGCAGCAGCCAAGATGGTTGGCTGGTAATTCCAGAAATGCAAAAAGAAGACAAAGTTCATTAGGGAAAAAAATCGGTTTCAAAGAAAATAAATTGCATCACGACATGCACAGTGGTTTAAAATACAGAAAGGGAAACGTTTCAAAAGATGAATTTATGAGGAAAACGGCATTCGTGGTGTATAAGAAGGAAGACCTTAACATCCATTCGCCTATTTCTCAATAAACATGAGAATTTGAGACCTGAAAAGAAGGAAAACGAAACAGTAAAAGAGTACCTCATGACATTAACACGAAGGTGAGCTCTGAGCTCAAGGAAGAGCTCTTGCATTTGACCCAAGTCAGCAGCATTACCATGAGAGTACAAAAGCGTGAACCTCGCAAAAGGGTGTTTCCAGAAGGTGGCGACGATCTTATTCCCGGCCTTTGTATCGAGCAGATGAACGTCGACATTCTTATCGGCGGTGACCCCGGAGAAGACTAGCCTTCCATCTTGCTCGCTGTAAACGTCGTACGTTGGTGGGTCTGGTGGAAAGAAAGCGAATTTCGCAGCCACGCTTCCAGTAACATTGCCCATTAACGCAACCCCAGTTTAGAAATTGAAATAATACACAGCTCGTGAGGTGATTTCGGCATGAAACGAGATTCTGGGATTCTATTCTATACCCAAAAAAAAACTCGTCTTTAATTTTATTTTCTTCCTTTTCGGCTTTTCTAATTTTTAATGGGTTGTAAACAAAAATGTGATCTTTTTGATTTCGGAAGAGAGAAAAGGGATGATGCTGTTTTGGGATTTTGGGAAATGCTACCAGGTGGGGATAGATTGATTGAAGGAAATGGTAATCCAAGTGGCGCGCGATGAAAACGAAGATGGAAAGTGAAGTGTGGAAGAAAAATGTTGTGAGAGTAGTTAAAAATTCTAAATTAAAAATTCCAATTATTATATTAATTATTGATAAAAATATCATTATATCATTTTTATAAACATATTGTAGTATTAATTAAATAACTTAAAAGAAAAAAATTAATTAAATAATTTAGTTGGAAACCAAATGTAAATTAATTTAATATATAAGTATAAAAGTATAAAATAACTTATAAATGTAAAATAATAAATTCATTATTGTCACTCTTTCCTTCCCTTTTTAAATCAAACAAAAACTCTCCTCCCCTCCTCTCCCCTCTAATAAATTAAATAAGGTTACATGTCAACTTAACGCTCCCCTCCTTCCCCTCCCTTTAAACCAAGCACACCTAAATATCCTCCTCTGTCTTCTTTTTGTTTCTCACTTTCTTCTCTCTCTGCTTTCTCTCTATTTCTTTCCCCATTGGCATCCACTTCCTCCACCTACCTCCACCACTTTAGTTCTCCCTCCAGCATCTAACAGTTGGATTGATGAGCCCTAAAAAGGAGCATTGGCCTTCGCTGCTTTTTTCAGCAAAAGCATATATAAGCGAGATTTTTAAGGCCATGTTTGGATGGCAACTTAATCAAGTTATTTAGCATCACTTTTAAAAGCAAAACTACTTATAGAAAGCCAAGTGTTTGGATGTATTTGACGCTGAAGCTCAATAAGCAGCTTCAAAAAGAGAAGCTAATTGCAAGAGCTTTTAAGCTTTTAAGGAAGAGAGAGAAGGGATAAAAATGATTATTTAGTTGAATTTTTTACAAAGTTGATATGTCGACTATCTCAGAAAATTTCAAACTGACTGTTATTAGTCTCCAAATAATTCATGGGTACTTTCCAATTTTTCTTATACATTATTTCCATCTTTATATTTGATTGGGCTACAAATTACAACCATACCATAATATTTCTGAAATTCGAATTTCTTGACAGAATTTTCACCCAACTTTGAAAATTTATATCTAATTGTACAAATATCCAATCAAAATGATTTCAAAGCTCAAGTGTCCCTTTAGTTTTAAGGAAAAATACTTCTTTGGTTCAATTGAAATCAGAAAATTCCCAATAATTTCATTTTTGAACATTGCTTCAGAAACTGGCGAATTTCATTCGACAAACTTCAAAAATTCATATCTATTAACATATACATCCAAATCATGAAAATGATATATCAAATTAAATCTTGACATGTCTAGTTTTATATTGAAAAGTTTCATAATTTTTGGACAGCATTTTCCTAAGATAAACTAATGTACAATAAGACTGTCGTCAGTCTCATTCCAAAAATTAGCCAAAATTTAAAGAATTTGGTAAATAAAAATTTGGGATGTTACACATCTTTTACTTATTTTTGAAACAAAAAGTTATTTTAAAAATGTCATCACACGTCACTTTTCTACTTATCATCTAAATATGTTTCATAAAAAAAAAGTTACATTTGCAAAGTTACATCCAAACATAACAACTTTTAATAAGTCACTTATTTTTTTTTTAAGTTACTTCTAATAAGCTCATAAAAAAAATAAGTCATTTAAAATAAGCTACATCCAAACGGACTCTTAGTTATCATAGTTTCTTTCTTTACGGGTAAAAAAAAGATAACAATGTTAATCTAATGATTTTTTTAGATTATTATTATTGTTATTTTAAAATTTTTAAATTAATATATCAATATTTAAAAATATTTTATCAACATATATAATTTTAATGCCAATTTTATCAATATGAATTTTTATTTTTGAGAAAATTCTACATGAGAAGATTTGATTTGAAAATTTGACCTAATGGAGATGAGTAATTTGACTCAAATTTTGTCCGAAATATAAGTGAGGCATGTCAAAAAAAAATATTGGGAAAATTGAGTTTAAGCCCCAACTAAGAGAAAATATAATCAAACGGTCTCGTAAAATCTCGTAATTATATTGAAATCCTATTGACAAGTCTTTGGGCATCCATGAGACTTTAATGTAATTATGAGATTTCATAATATAATGTGATCACATTTTCTTTTGATTAGGATCTCAACAAAATTTTTCCAACACATAATTTTGTACTAACACAAAGTATAAATGATTAGTTAAGATAATAATTTTCTGACAAAGAAGGCAAACAAAAATTTCTGGCAAAAAAAAGTTAAGATAACAAATTAATAATCTAAAATATATATGAAATAAAATAATTAGTATGCAAAACCTATAATTTTGCCTCATATTTAATTAGGTCCTTGCATTTTTCCTTTTTATTGAGTCCTATAATTTCCTCAATTATAAATATGGTCTATATACTTATAATTTATATAATTTGTTAAAAACTATTTTGGTGGTACCTATACTTTCTTTTAATTTTGAATTTAGTACATGTATATTTTTCTCTCTTAAATGAATAATTTAACTTAATTGTTGTCACCATTAACTCATGTTAGTGGTTCATAGTGCTAATATTGGTTTTCAAACCCGAACCAGATCGACCAAATTAGCTAGAACACCGGTCTGGTAGGGCACTTCTAACCCGAGTTTGAACTACAGGTTACTTGGGTTGACTTGAATATATATAGATATATATAAATTAATAAAATAATATTTTTTTTTGAGGTAGAGGTAGATAGAAGGGGAGGGGAGAGAAAATTTAGACCCCTCCTAAAAAATTTTACTATCCAAACAAGGGGAGGGAAGCAAAATCCCCTAATTTCCCTCTCCTCCCCTCCCCTCATACCAAACAGACCCTAAGGTGTGTTTGATAAGAGGGATTTGGAGGGAGGGAAAATTTTTATAAGTTGAATTTTAAAAAATTAAAGAATTGGAATTAAAAGTTTTAAATTAATTTTTTATACTTTTTGTGTTACTTTTTCTCTTTATTAAAATTTTATAATCCCACTTCTTCAATTTCTTTAAATTTAACTCCTAAAATTTTTATTTTCCCTCCCCTCCCATCATACCAAACAGCCCCTAAGCTTTTTCTATGGGTGATTTTATACAATACAACAACAACACCAAGCCTTTATTTTACGGTTGATGACATGGATTTTGTATTTAGTATAGCTTCAGGAAAATAGAGCCTTCTATATCAGCTCGAGAAAATATGTACAGAAGCCAGCTAAAAAGGCTCTAAAACAATCAACTATGAAGTATAAACCTGGAGCACTTAAAATCTACTTGTCTTTCCCATTTTCAGCCGTTGAAGGTTTCTTTCCACCCTGACACATCCAGTCGTTTCCTTTGCCTCTTTCTTGGAAGTGTGAAGTGGTCATCTCCTCAATACTCAATAGGAAGGGTTCTCTTTGATCCCTCCAATGCAACACCAAGGACTATGTTCTCTTCGACATCAGGCCTACAAGTAGGAGCCTGTTCGGCTGGTTTCCTTTCATCTTCTTGTTTTGATGGTTTATCCAGAGGATCCACAAGTGCTATGTCAGCATTACTTGAAGCTGAAGATGGCATTATATTGTCAGGGTCAGTTTTCTGCTTATGGCTCGAGTCCTGACTTAAATTTGCTTTGGAATTGGAAGCAGAGATATCTGACAACCTGATGTTTCCCTTAGTATTTGAATCTGGTTTCGGTGTATTTTCTTCACGCATTGCAGGGTGATCCATGGATGGCCTGACATTTTCGGCCTTTTCGGATTTTCCACTCACATCAGAGTTAGGCATCACAGCTTTGGCACCTGACTTGGAGTTTGAAGGAGTTTCCGCAGCATTAGAATCTGGAACCACTGTTGATCCAGACTTGGCGTCAGTCTTTGCAGAACTTTTGGTTTGTGTTTTTTGGCTTCTTGTTTTATCATCAGAGCTGGTTTTGTAAGGTGGCTCAATCAATAATAATGGACGGTTACGTGCTGTTCTAGCACCATCAACAGAAGAATCTGCAAATGGTATGTTCGCTAAGTCATCATCACTATATCTCTTCTGCAGAGTACGAACTGGCGTTGCAAGTCGAGCCCCATGATGACTAATGACTCTAAGAAGATCTAATAGTATAACTTCCTATTTTCAAAAACCAATTGATAAAAAATTAGCAGAATGGTTGACCAGTATATCAATATGTCTTGAATTAGATGATACTACTATGAACTACGAAACAGTATACTCATATTTATCTCACATGGCAATTATTAGATGCATAAGAAGTTGGCTTTGGAAAAAAATAAGAAAAGAAAAGAAACTGCCAAAATATTAGCAAAATCACAGCTACTGCTTAGTCACTATAGATAAAGCCTCACTTAAATTTTTTCACACTCAAATGTATCGTTTTTTGACTTGGTGATCTACTGATAAGTCCTCGTGAGTTCAGGTCAGGTAAGATCTACAAAATTTATGACTTGATTTGGACATAATCACATACTATATTGACAGATTGAAAGATAATACATCAAATTTTTCATGAAGCAGAAAGTGTTGTTACCTTAACACGGAAATACTCTTCATGACGTGAGGTCTTTACAAAACATGACACCAGTATCTGTGAAATACATAAAAAAGAATAAATGAGAAAATAAACAATATACAGACAAGTAATAGTGAACATGAATAGAAACATTGCCAATAATGATGTGGATGTGAAAATCCCAAGCAGTAAAGTATTGAATACGTATATCTAATTGCAACAAAATGAAGGGAAGGAGTGGATATAATTTCAATTACGAACATTGACAAGTAACTATAGATATATTGAACTGGGTCTAAGCTTGCTCATTCAGATCCTCTACGAAGATGTAACATTCAGATGTGTGCTGTATCTCCTTGGAACGACCTCTACTGATATTTTGTCCATGTTCTTTTGTTGATTCTTGAAAGGTTAATCACTAACGGGATCCAGAAGTAGTATGATCAAAGCACAGCTCAAAATAGCACTTTCAAATTTCAAGACAAACAAATGACCACAGTATTTTATTATTACATTGATCAAAGAGCTGAGATCCAATAATTATCTGCGTTTGTTCAAGTGGCCATCATGTGCAATGATGACTAAAACGCACACGCACAGAATATACTTATGTTTCCAAAATCCTTGTCAACAAAAGCACACAAAATCATTTTAGACATTCCGATAACTCCATACTAACCATAAGCGATTGATTTTCAGGATCTACATCCTCCAGAAACACTCTCCTGTGCAGCCGCTGCTGCTCTACTTGAGGATTTTTAGCCAAGACTTTCCGCATGTCAGCAACAATATTCTGTAGAGGTAATAAACCCTTTGTTTCAGAAGGACGAAAATAATATACTTCATGGAGTTGAAAAGCCTACTGATTTCAAGAAAGTGCAGCTCACATTAATCTTGCCAACATCCAAATGACTGATGCATAAGTAGGTTTTGATCCTCCAATGTGTTTTCTGACTAAGGTTCCTCACAACATTCATTGTAAATTTGTGGTTTGGAATATGAAGAGCCTCCCGATCCTCACCTCTTATGATTGTTTGTGACCACCAGCCAACATGCTGTGTATAATGTAAACATCAGTGCCCAAAAAGGAGTCTTAAAAGAAGGGATCCAGAAGAAGCAGCTTATGCTTTAAACTACTGTCTTCTATTACATTGAAATTACATGGTACATATGCAGTAAATTCCGGTGTGCAGTGGAGTTGTAATCACTGCAGTAGTTATAATTCCTACCTTGATAAATAGTTGGAATTGTAATATTTGACTCTAAGCAGTAGTTGTAATTCCTAACTTTTAGGGATTAATTAATTTATTATTTGACTTAGATGGTTTTCTGGCACACTTCTCTTTGCCATATATACGCTAGTGCAACACTTTTCTTTGACCAATACAATAATATTGACCTTTTGCCAAAATATTTAGTTAATAATTCCCATATTTAATTGTTAAAGGGTGCAACTGAACCAACTAACACATACCTCTACAGTACCAGAAACATCATATCCTTCAATCTTTGTTTGAATCCAATCATTTGCCACAAAAGGTCTAGTTGCATGAACCATTAAGCTGGAAAGGAAGTTTGTAAATATCTGAACACAGAACACTCAATATCAATATATGTCACAAATCACAATATTGTTGCCATCACTGAAAAGAGGGAGAATTAAATGCAACAAATAAATCCCACACCTCACGACCAGCAAGAGTAAGTAAAACTGTCCCAAGACCTCCTGCAGTTAGCCATTTCTGGGTAGAGAAACCCAGCAATTCCATGAACAATGAAAAGGCGGCAATCCATACTGCAGAGTACACAGCTTTGCCAGCAAATTGGAATCCCATCTGACAAATATCATTGACATTAAACCAGAGCTAGAAATTCTTGGAGGGAAAACACAATGAGATCCAGGACTTGACAAACATTATCTTTGTAAAACTGGAGTGTACAAGCCACTAGTCTCCCTCAAATGATATATCTATAAATCTATGATATATACAGCCACACATAAATTCCAGCTTTACTTGTATTTTATTTTATGATAACAAATCCAGTGGATTGCTAATCTTCATATGTTTTAGACAAATCAACAACAATCCAAAACCCAAAACATGACTTCAATAAATTAATTTGGAAATCATGCTCAATAAAGTTCTAGTGATTTGAGGGTGTTTGGATGAAATTCCAAAACCTAGGTTTCAAAACAAAAAGTTAGGCAAACATTCAACAATTATTACAAACCTAGGTTTTGGTCAAAACCTAAGTTTTAAAAAAGCTTTTTTTTTTAGCTTTTTCTCTCTCTTCTCTCCACTTTTTCCCCTTTCCTCCTTTTTCTCTCTCCTTCTCATTCTTTTTTCTCTATGCAATTATTACAAAAGCTAATGTCCTTTTTGGTCATTTGACTATAAAAAAAGCTATTCTGGCAATATTTATTCAAACATTATCATTTTATCAAAACCTAGGTTTTCGCATAAGCTATTCTGAAAAAGCTATTCTACTTCATAAGTTATTTTCAAAAAGCCAATCCAAACGCACCAAATCTAAGACAAGTAGTAAAATCGAGTTATGCAATGTTTTTCTAAAGCATATACACGTACATTTCTTGCCTCATTGGCATCAGCACTCTGAACAAATAATTTCTGTGCTTGTTGAATCACACTGCATAAGAATATTGCATGATTAGAACTTTAGATTAATGGAAGCAACCCATAGCAAGCTGCAAGAACTATAACATCAAAAAAAAAAAATTCACATTGATGAGCTGAAGCTGGCTTCAAAAACATGTTTCTTTAATAGACTACAGTTAAATGGTCTGATATAACTATGACAAAGCAGTATGACAGAATATATGTAAGGCATCATAATTTTCCATAGTACTCCTCTGGTCCTTATTAAGACAAATTTAGAGAGTTGACCTTAATCTTAAATATAAGAGATTATTTTCATATTTGTTAAGATTTTCCTAATTCACCCCTATTGATGCTCTTTCAACAATAATCAAGGAGAAAAAGAGATGAAAGAATTAAGGAAGATCACTAGGATGTTTTAAAAAATACATGTCACATTAACCAACTTTCTTAGTCTAATCAAATTACATAAGCATGTCTCATCATAACAACCAGAGGAATAGTAAGCAAGATTACCCTCCTCCAAGGGGCTGTTTCGTATGAGGGGAGGGGAGGGGAGGGGAGGGAGAATAAAAATTTTAGGAGTTGAATTTAAAAAAATTGAAGAAGTAAAGTTATAAAATTTTAATAAAGAGAAAATGTAACATAAAAAAATATGAAAAAATAATTTAAAACTTTTAATCCCACTTCTTTAATTTTTTTAAATTCAACTAATAAAATTTTTCCCTCCCTTCCCCTCCCCTCCAAATCCCTCGTATCAAACAAGTCTTAAGGATTAGTTGCAGTATTAACTTGAGTGATCAAGACTGCTAAATAGTTCTAAAAGATAATAAGGAAGAGCAGGAAATGACGGACCTTGATAGACAATAAGCGAATGAAAGTACAGTTGACAATGATCTTACGAAATTCAAAAGCCTTTCCTTAACTATCTGACTAGTTTCCGAAGGAAGAACTACTGACTCCAAAGCTCTGCAAATAGAGTATTACCTACATTAAGAATGGTGGCATCAAAAATAAATATAATGCACGCATAGGGTAGGGTTATTAAGTCGTGACAGAGAAACCTGCACACAAGTATGGCTCCAATCCATAATAATATTGGCCGAAGATAAGAAGTTGCTATATATTTTGTGTTGCTTTTCTTCCAATTGCTATCCCTCTGCAGATAAATTTGCCATGATAACCCGTTAGAAATATACGGAAAGGCAGTCAAATATAAGTGGAAAAAATAAAAGTGAAAATGGCCAGTGGATAGATGCACCCTACCTGAAGGAACAGTTTCCTTGTTATATATAGTGATGGGCCAACACCCCACATAGCAAATGAGATTACACCAAGTGCTGGAATTAACTTTGCTATGACAGGATTGCCTTGTAAAACATTGCAGGACCTGCATAGAACCTTATATAAGGGCTAGTACGACAAACAAAAGAAATGCCTATGAAAATTACTTGCTTTGAGTAGACATGCTGGTAAACAATGCACTTGAACACCAAAGCCAAATTCCAGATGAAAAACAGCGGAATACAGTGAATTATACACAGAAACAAGAAAGACGGATCACTTAAAATCAACATGCTAATGCTGACTAGAAAAACCCAGAATATACCTTGTCAGCACTGTGGTAGCCACCTTAACAACAGGTATTTCACTTGGTTGGCCAGGTACAAGAAAAGAATGACACTTGAAAGACTGGGATTTGCAAGATAAAGCATGTACTGGCCTGCTCATGTTGCAAGAATGTCGAAGTCTCCAGCCTTCTTGTTTCAGGAGCTGCAATATAATACTGTATCAAAGAGCTTTCTAATATGTTTCAAACACTAGTCAGAAGTGCATAGCCAGACAACTTCTTGAAGGGTCTTAACTTTGCAAATTAAATAGTATTTTGCTTAAAGCAATCTAAAACTACAAATACACAGAACAAAAAAGCATGTCTTGAATTCCAGATCTTGAAAATGGAAATTTACAGTCATCCATTTTGCGTTATCTGAAAATTCAACTATCAGTAAATCCAGGCTTTCTGAGAGAGGAAGATTTCGCATTACTGAATCATTTCTCCAAGGCACAGAAACATTAATTAAAGGTCTTACCCCGAGCACTCTTAGATGAAATGAAAGACAAGATATTCTGTAAAATGAAAGAGTCCAGAGAAAATGAACAGCGTGCCATTTATTTATAATAGATCACATGAACGCTAGATTTCCTTGCACGCCATTTTAGCCATTATCAATAACTAATAAGCAACAAGAGAACGTAACAACATTTTAAATAGAACAAAACATGTGGAAAAAATGAAGGATCCGGACACCACAAAAGTAACTTGCTTCTTCCCAGTACCTTCTGTATACCAGGAAGCAAGTGATATCAACATAAACAAAAAGCATACATAATGAACCTCGAACAGAAACTATAAAGAAAAAAGGGACAATTTTTGTTACCAAAGGTTGTTTATTGCGATTCTGGCTCCTGAAAGGTCCCATTCCACAGGACAACTGAAGAAAGCCGGGAAGAGCCGCCATTGAATGAAAATGAATAGCCAGTAAAGTCTTTCTAGCAGCCGACGAACAAAAAAGAGAAGTTGTGGTAGGGTGGAGTCGGTGCACTTTGACCCAACTCAATACAGATGAAAGAGATGATCTGACGATTTTCCAACTTCGTAACCTGCAGTAAAACTAATTTTTCAAGACCATCTGGAGGTTGAAGATAAAGATACCTAACGCAGACATTTTAATAATTCCATAAAACAAAGATACTCATTAAACAACCCCCAAAAGAACAATTGAGCCAAAAAGAAAACCGCAAGACTTTAAACCTCAGATAAATGAAATCAGAGGAGTTCAACAACTAATTCGATATCAGCACTTTTAGGAACAGCGAAGCTAGTTGATCACTAGCAAGCCCTAATTATTTTATAAACATGATTATTCTAAGCAAAAAAACAGGAAAGTGTCAAGTTGTTGAGGTTCAATAGTTTAATAATACTAATACATATTTATTTTTAAAAAAAAAACTGTTGGAGCATAAGAGAAAGGTTGTTTGAATTGAAGATGAGATAGAAGATCATACTACAGGATTCTTACAACAGGAAATGGAGACGAACATAGAACAAACAAAATTGCAGGTATGTGATTCGATCTGTTTTTTTTTTAAATAAAATTGCAGGTATGCCACCTTTCATGAATTTAAAATATGGAAAATACAAGTGTTATGAATCACCAGATACAGAGCTTCGAAGCTCGAAGCAATCAAAATCCACAATTGCAGTATTCTTCTGTGTCGCCATCATACCCTGCGAGATTCCGCGGCGCAGGGACGAAGTTCTCCGCCCGAACGTAATGTTTTATGCTTCAAGCCTCAAGGTACGCGCGCGAGAAATTGTCTCCTAGTCGCTATTAAGGAGTAGGGGACCTCAGTGCCTGCTTTGTCGTTTCGAACAAACTTCCTATACACTTTTGTCTTCATTTTTTTTGGAAAAATTATAATGAAGTCCCAAATAAAGAAATATATGTTAAAGAAGTCTAAAAATAATAAAATACTACTATCAAGTCCCTAAGATAAAAAATGTATTACTGTCAAGTTTCCATTAACAACTCTGAGACCTGACAATAATTAATTTCTATTTCGAGACCTTTTTAACGTATATTCTCTTATTCGGGACCTCCGTGTAATTTTCCCTTTTTTTCTCCCCTTGTGAAAAGTTTTATCCTTTAGAATTTTTATTTCTGCCTCCATTTTATAATATAAAGCACATTTAGAAGTATAATTTAATCAACAATATAAGGTATTGAGACAATAATTAACAGAATGATTTATGGGTAAGAGTAGTACAGAATAAGTATAAATGTGGTGATGATTTACTTCCATGCATTAATGTAAAAGCACCAGGATCGAACACATGTTTTGGTATTAAGAAGTCCTGGAAGCATGTTCGTGAAGGATGTGTGGTTAATGAAGAATTGGGATGAGTTTCATGGAAACATGACAGAAGTGGATCCTTTACAATTCAGCCAGCTTACAAGGCAATTGTGACCGAGCAGGAGCATAATGATTTCACTTGGAACAAGGTGTGGAAGTTGAGCACCATCCAAAAGTGTCGCAACTTTATTTGGTTATTGCTACATAACTGGTTACTTACGAATGAGGAGAGATATAAGCATGAATTATGTGCTGAGTATAGTTGTATGTGGTGCAACCGGGGATTTGAAACCTTATTGCATGTTCTAAGGGATTGTCCAGAAACAAAGAAGCTTTGGCAAGAGATAGTGCCTATTTCACGGTAGAGAGTTTTCTTTTCACTCAATTACAATAATTGGCTTCAACGAAATATCTGTAAAAGGAATAACAGTCAATTTGTTGATTGGGGTGCCTTCTTCGCTACTATATGTTGGTTGCTCTGGAAGCGTAGACATACACGGATTTTTGAAGGTAAACTCATAACTAATGAGAGTATAAAGCACCAAGCTCATTCAGTCCTTGAGGCTATCAGGAAGGAACAGAGAAACCTAAAGGGAGTAAATATCAATGGTCATCTAGTTGTAGATCGATTAGGTTGCTAGAGTCTACCTCTAAAGTATTGGACTAAAATAAATGTTGATGGTTCTTTTGTGGCACCTAACAAAATCAGATGTGGAGGACTTTTTAGAAATGACTATGACAAGTATATTGGAGGCTTTATGTTTAATGATAATCGAGGAGATAGCTTAGCTGCATAATTGAGGGCATGCATATTAGGACTGAAGCTGGCATGGAACCAAGGTCTTAGGCATGTTATCCTTGAATATGATGCTTTAGAAGTGGTACAACTGATACAACAAAAAGAAGACACCATTCATCCTGAATTTACACTCATCAATGAAGTTAGAGCACTTTTGGATAGTGATTGGGAAGTTAAAGTTTGTCATGTTCCTCGTCACGCGAACAAAGCTGCTAACCTGTTGGCAAAACAAGTTTTATCTGCTTGAAATGGACTATACTTATTGACTACTCCACTTGTTGAGTTAGTTTCTATAATGGATGAAGATTTTGGCTCTAGCCGTGTGTTACGCTAGAATAGCCTAGAATGCTTGTTATTATATAAAAAAAATTGTTTTGATTAAAATACCTTTCTTTCTACAAATAAATAAATATTTATATTTATCTAAAAATAATTTTGATACAAAAAAATATTTCTAATACATATATGTTCAAAATTTCTAATAGGTTATAAAATTTATTAATTTTATTGTATTATTATATTTTAATTTTTTTATTTTTATCATATTTATTGAAACTTCTTTATTTAATATTATTTTAAATGACTAAAAACATTTTTATTTTTTTCTTTTTTTGCACGACACCATGATTGAAAAGATATTTGAAAGATGGATTTTTATTTATCATATATTATTAATAATGTAAATTTGAGATATTACATAACTCATATCAATGTTAAATTGTAATTTCTTAAATACATTGTTGCACAAAAACATTTATAGACACTTTTATTTAAGTATGTATCTATTAAAAGAGTTGATCGTATTTTTAATTGTTGGGAAAAAATAATCATATTTTTAATTAAGTTTTCCCTGTCTTCATTAATTGAATTAATTAAATTTTTATCTTAAAAAAATTAATAGATAACTATCTGCATAAGTACGAAATAGTTGTAAAAATTACTGAATCAGTAATGATGAAGGGTAAATTAGTCAATAAAATTTATTTTAATATAAATTTTAATTAAAAAATAAAAATATTTAACATAATTAATGGTTTTAGCTCAAGCATGTGTTTATAAAATATCGAGGAGGTTTATGTAATTAAAATAAAACGTAAGAGATGTTGGAATATTTTACTCTTTTTTATAGGATATTCAAACATAATGTTTTGGAACATTTTCTATACTCCTTATGTTCAATTGACATATGTTTACTAGATGAAGAACATTATGCTATCATTAACTTTAGAGTGCACAATGCACCTAAAATTTCAGAAATAAAATGAACTTTAAAAATATTATTAGTCATACCTTTTTATTTTAGTTAAAGTGTTTAATAGTCAATCTAATATTCGGCTTATTTTCATAACGCTGTCAGTTTGACCAATATGCCAATGTTTTTTTTTATTACATATGCTAATGTTTTTTTTTAAAAAGGTATTTAGTTCCTTTTTTTGGAAGTACAAAAGTGTTTAGCTCTGAATCAATAAATTATAAAAGTTAATGTATATTATTAAAATCCTCTTTTAACCTTTAATTTTAAAAAATTATATTTTTAATCATTTTAAGTTAACACCGTTAACTTCATTAACAGAAAATGCTGACTTAATAAAGTTATGATACTGATATAATTTGAATAAAGGTTTTAATGTTAACACAATTTGAAGCTTCATTAGGGTTTTAATTATTTTCCTATTTACACATAATTTAAATATAAGAATATGCTATTATTTTAATTTTACTCAGTATTTTCCATCATTGAAGTTAACAGCGTTAACTTAAAATGACTAAAAATACACTTTTAAAGTTAAAGAATTAAAAAAGGATCTCAACTAAATTTAAAAGACTAAAGTGTACTTTAGCTAATTATAAATCCTCTTGATAGATGCTAAGCAAACAAGGGCTTAACAAATGGTTTTTTTGCTTTTGATAGGTAATATATGGATTTTGGACTCATAATACTCCAGTGGAGTAAATCATAATTTGTTACCCGTTTTAGGTTTTAGAGTTACCATTATATCATGATTATAATTATATTGTTCTATTTTGGTAAAAAAAAATTATATTGTTCTAGTCCTTAATATAGAACTTTATTAGAGTTAATCTAAATTGTATACCCATAAAATGGTCATTTGCTTAAAAAGTAAACAAGCCTAGTAAATGAGGTTGGGTCAAGCAACGAGAACTAGTCCATACCATATAAGCTTATGCCAGAAGACTATCTATGGGAGCAGGTCTAGCCTGGAGGAAATGATCTAATCTAGTGAAAATCGAGCCTAGGTCTAACCTGATGGAAGTCATGTATGGATCTAACCTGGTGGAAATCAATTATAGGAAGCACAGCCTAACCATCTTGAAGGTGTCCCAGATATGAGAAAACCGGAACTACCATATTAAATCCCTAAGAATATAGTAAACTGAGGCCTAAACTCATTGCATCTGAGCCAAGACCAAGTTAGATCCCAAAATTGGTCAACCTCCATGGCCCTTAATCCACAAAAAGAGAAATTGTATGCCTAAAAAGTGAAAGTGGGCCAAACGGTGATAAAGCCTAAAAAAACATCAGTCATCTCTAAGGCCTAAAGCCCCGAAAGAAGCTTTAACTCTAGAGATCTAATCATAACCATCAGAAGGACATGTGGAGACTTCAGAAACAATTTATCCCCACGATCTTGGAATCTCAGGATGGATTGACTAGATTCGTGGACATTGCAACGAACTCCTATGTTTTAGGGATGGAGGTAGACAAGATATTTAAAAAGGTAGACTGAAACGTCAAACACGCATAGAAACTCTCACGAACTCACTTGTACTCCAGATTTCTAAAAATCATTGTATTCACACTCATGCTTTTAATAAAACCTCTTCAATCTATCGAGCTCGATATATTTTTCTCTCTTATCTAAATTAATTTGTTGTTAGTGACCTAAATTCATTTTTCAATTATTATATAACAAAAATATGCTCAAACAATAATCCTAAATGTAAATTATGTTTTTCATATTCATCATTTATTCAAATTTTTTATTAATGCCCTCTAAATAATAATTAAGTAAAAAAGAGATGAAGAAAATAAAAAAATATTAAAATTCTCTAAAAAATATATTATATTAACTAAGTTAACTAATTTCTTTATAATGTATGCATCTAAACAATTTTTCTCCCTTTTCCCCTTTCCTTCCTGGTTTCCTCCCCCTCTTTTTTCTTTTCCTTTTAACAACGGTAGAGCTTGAGAATTGAGATTTTTAACGGCAAAATTGAATTCTATGGTCATTACAGACAGAATTTCTCCTCTCCTCTTTCTTTTGTTTTATATATATATATACTCCATCTGCTTCTATTTATAAGATCCAGTTAACTTTTTTGGAGAATCCTAAAAAAATCATAAGAAAACTAATTACATTACTTAATCATATCATATATCATATTTTATTACATATATATTAACTCATAAGTCAAACAACATAATTTAAAGAACAACGATAAATTTTAATATTTTAAAGTAATATAATTAGCTTTCTTAGGATTTTCTAAAAAAATCAACTGAATCTTATAACTAGGCACAGAGGAAATAAGTTATAATAGAAAAACAAAAAAAAAATAAGAAAAAAAGTAACTTATTTGCTATCGTTGAAATAAGCAACTCATTATTATTTAAAGAAAAATAACTTATAATTTATAAATTAAATTAAAAATAAGTTAACATAAACACCCGCTTTTTTTGAAGCAATAAACTGACGCTTGGGGGTGAAAACGGACGATTTGTGTGGAAGATCGTGATGCCAAACACACACTTAATCTTACTTCTTTGTTTTTTTCTCCAATTAATGTTTCATTTCTGTTGTTATACGAAGTTGTGCTTTTATTAATTTAGTTTTTGAGAAAATTGTATTTTGGTCCCTACTAACAGAATTTATAACAAAATGATTCTGCAAAATCGTGTAACGGGACTTTTTTGCAATTAATTTTGGAATAAAATAATAATTTCTCTCTCTCCCCTCTGACATGACGCGTTTGACTCTCTCTCTCTCTCAAGTTATAGTTGTCAATGTCTTTACATAAAATTGTTAATGATTTTTCATGGAATTGTCAATGACTTTACATGGAATTGTCAATAGAAAGTGTAAATTAGAAATGATCATTAATTATGAGGATAAAATTGGAAAATGAGCATTAATTATCTTATAAGTGCCCTATATTGTGGACCAAGACATTCTTGTAGAAGTGCCATATATTATGGACCAGAGGGAGTATGTATGTTTCCATTGACAATTTAATGTAAGTCATTGATAACTCAGTGTTCTTCCATTGACAACTCAATGTCCTAGCCTTTATACCGAGTTGTCAATGGCTCTGCATTGAATTGTTAATGATTTTACATTCTGTTGTCAATGGCTTCTCTTTACATCGAGTTGTCAATGGCTCTCCTTTATATCTAATTGTAAATAGCTTTACATTGAGTTGTCAATGGCTTCCCTTTACATTGAGTCGTTAATGACTTCCCTTTACATTGAGTTGTCAATAACTTTACATTGAGTTGTCAATGGATTTACATTGAGTTGTCAATGGCTTCCCTTTACATTGAGTTGTCAATGGCCTACATTGAGTTGTCAATGGCTTTATATTAAGTTGTCAATGGCTCCTCTTTACATTGAGTTGTCAATGGCTAACATTGAGT